>CM074723.1:62512140-62689640 GCA_037306005.1 Rhinophrynus dorsalis | reverse complement strand
TTAATATCTAATTATAGATTATATAGTATATAATAAACTCCCCTTATTATCTGCATTTAATCTGAATCAGATTAGCCAGCTATCTATTGATCAGCTGATTCAGGTAAATACAGAACTTGCAAGGCCCTCTAGTGTCTTTTAAGTCCTGTTTTACCTGAATCCTCTGATCAGAAGATAAGCAGGTTCAGTCAGTACAGAAGGGTAGAAAAGCTGTTATATATAGCTTCTCTGTTATTCTCTCGTTTTAGAACCCTTTCAGTGCCACAGGGCTATGCAATCCACATAATTATGGCATTGAAAGTGTTAAAGGAGTGATGCTGTTTCTGGTACTGAATTTAGAGTGGATCCTCTTAGTTCCCCCACTGGGCAAGCAGAGAGGATGTGCTTTGACGTCAAGGGGCATCCCTTACAAATCCCCAGCAGTTCGACAACCCTGCATACTAACTAGTAAATTCTCCCTCCCCTTGCATACTTAATTCTTAGTGCATATGGAGATGTGTGTCTCCATCACCAAAGTGATGTGCTCACAACACATTGACAAACACACATTGCCATAGCATTACCACTCTCTCCCCCGGTGTCCAGACGTTTATTCAGTTGCATTCTGTGAGAGAGGTGAGTCACTGGCTAGTTCACCATAATGTGAAAGTAATAGCTCCATCCCTTAGTGACAGTTTGAACTGCAATAACATTTGAATAGTCATCCACACAACACGATTATTATACTACATTGTTTCCTATAGTAAAATTTTGCAGATCTTTTGACTGTGGAAGCTAGTCGTTGGGTTATAAAAACGGATTTTTTTTTGTATTTACCTAGTTTGAAAAATGTCGGGGACAGCAAGGATAGACAATTATTTAACTACTTATTTCTTAAATATCAGCAAATGTTGGGTTATTTTAACCCTTAAAGTGCCAGAG
The DNA here is from genome assembly GCA_037306005.1 of Rhinophrynus dorsalis. Classification (NCBI taxonomy): domain Eukaryota; kingdom Metazoa; phylum Chordata; class Amphibia; order Anura; family Rhinophrynidae; genus Rhinophrynus; species Rhinophrynus dorsalis. The sequence goes on along the minus strand of CM074723.1, from coordinate 62,688,719 downwards.
GGATACACATGTGTTGCGCACCCCTCTGGCACTGAAAGGATTAAATCTGAACTCTCATATCTGGGGCATTAAGTAGAAAGCAAAAAGAACTGTGGTTCTAGTGCCTGGAGGAAACCAACTGTACCATAAGGGACAAATAAGCATTCCCCAAATCCCCGTTGATTTAAACTGGGCTTGTAAACTATGAAATGCTAGAGAGTTCTCCGGTGTATTACTTTGGTTAACAGCCCAATGAATTCAATAGGAATGTTTATATTCTCATTGTGTTCCAGCTGGTTTGCTCCAGAACATCTCATTATTTTCTATCTGTGTAAGGCCCCTAGTATTTTGCAATTATAACTAATCTGAGGCAGCCTTGTTTCCTTGGATTTAACATGGCAAAAACAAAAACAAAAACCCTAAATCGAAACTGTGATTATTTTTTTTTTGTCTCATTTTCCATATTTGTTATATTTTTAACTGTTTCTTCTTCTCAGTAATCATCCGTTGTACTGTAGACTATGCATAATTTGACTAACACTTATGTATTGTAGGATCATATTGCAGAGAGAGAAAAAAGAACACCAATCAAATTGCTGGGATTGTGCAACACATAGTGAAGCAGTTTGTTGCATATCCCCTCTGGCACTCAAAGGATTAAACATGATTATCAAGCTGACTAGCTTAAAGGAACACTGACTACCCATGATAATATCCATGGGTGATAAATCCATTGTTAGGGGCAAAATGAGTTCTGGGCAGTACACCCATAGTTGTACAGTTGGAGTTATATTGCTTATCACCATTGCCCGTTGCCCGATCCAGTGTGAGGGAAATATGAACAGAGATTGGCTCATATATGGTTAATCTCCGTTCAAACTGGATCCCACACTCCCATTGGCTGAGATGTGGGGTTATGCAGGGGAATTCACAAATGTAAGCTTAATTATCTCTCCAGCTAGCCAATCATTGAATATATGGAGGGATAACAAAGCATGCATTCTTGACCCCTCCAGTTAGATGCTGATTGGCTAGGAGCTGAGGTTACTGCTGGGCCCATACTGTGCCCTGCATAACCCCACATCCCAGCCAGTGGGAGCATGGGAACCAATCTGAACAGAGACTGGGCATATAAAAGCCAGTCTCATGTTTTCCACCCACACTGGATCAGGCAATGGCCCAAGCAGGGACTGAAATGCGGATATATTTTGTTTGGCTTCCTAATGGCAGCTGGGCGGCATCAGAGGTGGCGATACCAACAAGAGGAGATTTTATTTAATTCATACTTCTATTTACTTTTTTTAGAATTATTGAAGAATTATGAAAGAAGACAGAGGACCAGGTTGAAGCAGACACCGCTGGACCTCTATATTCAAAGTAAGTGTTACAGCTGTGGGAATGGACTATAGGATACTGTTAGTATTTAGAGGGTACTAATCTTTTGAGTGCCAGATGGGTATGCAATGCTTTGCCATGTGTTACATACCCCTCTGGTACTCAAACTGTATTTATTGTTTCGCTTAAATCATGTTTATGCGTACTTGGATGTACAGATATGGGGCTTAAAATCTGTCATTTTTTGAGACCTTGGTGTGAACTAGTATCAGTTTATTGCAAAGAAAAATTCAAATTGAATAGAGCACCCAGCTAATATGTCTTCTTTGCTAAAGGGGAGTGATACCCTTGGAATAAGTTGTTCTTTATCTGTTTAATTGACTGTCTTTCTTAGGTATGCATCGTTCATACAGCAGCCAGGTACATCTATGTATGCTTCCCTTTGACTTCTTCTGTACACTGTAGCTGAACAGTGATATTACTATAAATCAGGGGTAGTCAGTTGCTGGGCATCCATCTGCCAGGTACTACAGCTCCCATGATCCCTGACCTGGACAATTGACTTCCTGTTGGTTTAACTGACTATAAAGGATCATGGGAGGAACTTTCTCTCTATGGCTTGTCTCACTGAGAATGATAAAATACATAGTTTATTGTGATGCTAAGAAATGGGGGGGGGGGTAATTTTCCTCTTGTGTGAATATCTTCATAATGAATGGAGATGTTTCTCATTTCATTATGGCCAGAAGTTTAATACCATGGATTTCAATGGCTTTTACCTTCTGGTGTGGATACCTCCATGCACACATTATCACATAATCACACACACATACACACATACATCATCATGCATGCAGGAACATAAGCCAACAAGTATGTGCCCACATGCATTCAATCAGCTCAGTTTGCCACAGAATATATTTGTGGAAATGACCATCTCACAAAAATTCTTGAGGAAGCCCACCGGGCCATTTTCTGCGTATTTGTTCCACATTTTCACTCATCTCTAGTGAGATGAAGGTACAATGCATAAATATATAAATAATGATATCTTACTACTAATAATATACCAAACTTACATACTATAGCCTGAAAATCTTATGAATTTTTTCTTTGTGACTTCATTCAATAAATAACATCTTCAATCAGCCGTGGAAATTATGTCCATGGAGGTGGACATGACAATGGCTGGCAGATTTTCCAGATTGTAATAGGCAGGTGCATGTGACCTAAGGACTGTGCAGCACATTGAAAATAAATGTATTGAATACCTCTCTAGTCCTTGGACAGGGTGTGTGTCCTGTGCTACTGCCAGCCACTGCCATGTCCGCCCATGGATATGAATTCTGGGGCTGATTGAAGATGTAAAAAGCACAAAAGCAAAATTCATAGAGACCATTAGTATGGACCTAGGAAGGAAAGTTCTGGGTTATTATTAGGATATGTGACTTCTTCTCTAAACACTAGTTCCTGTATTTTCCATTTAAATACTGCCTGTTTTTATGGGACTCTAATGGTTGATAACCACTTGGAAGCTAAAGTGTCCAGCATGCAAGAATTTAATTGTATGCATTTTAAACATTATATTTAACTCCCTTGGGTCGATGCCTTGTCATGGCCGGAGTGTTTGCATGTGGCAATGAAGCTGAGAACTATGCCAACAGAATCATATAATCCTGGCAGGATCACCCAAGGTTGACAGATAAAAGCTAAGACACCAGACTAAATGGATCCAAAATCTGCCAGCCTGCACTGGACCAGAGTGGCATATTATGATCCTTTCCTTCAGCATGGCTTCACAACAATAACAATGATCCTCATTCCCCAGAGGCTTGTGAGCTACTTCCTACAACAGCATAAATACCAGCTCCATGGCAGAGGGTGCTAAAAATTACCAGGTTCTATCAAGCTGTCTTTGGTCTTTAGACAATGGAACGCTTAACATTCAATCTATGAGCATGGCTTCATTCTTAGAGGAACTAGATACAAGTACTAAATAACATCAGGTGGGGCATTATCACCTTATGTGATGAATTGGCTGGGAGATCAGTAGCTGGGAGGCATCAGGAAGGGTCCTGATGCCCCACCACAAGGTCTGGTGCTTAGCTTAGCCTCCTGCCTCCTCCTAAGCCAGTGGGTAACATGTTTTTTTTTTACATTTTTATTTATACAGTGACAGCGATGGTTGATTGAGGGGGCGGGGGCTACGACCCCTGCCTCCTTCTCAACCAATCATCTTTTTCCAGTGACCCCCCATAGTGAACAAGATTCACTTAGATTTTATATATATATATATATATATATATATATATATATATATATTGAAAGCAGAAGTGCATTAAGAGTTGGCATTCTGTGTATCATGAAGCTACATGCCATGTAATCTTAAACATTTCAGTTATGAAGCATTACATTGGCTGCAGTCCTTACTGCTTGATAAATCATGCAGAAATGCCAAAACATTTCATCACACAATAACATGTATACAATATTATTTTTGGCAGCACATCTTGCCACTTTGTAAGTTAATGTCTTTTGATAAAGTTCTCCTTATCAAAATTATTATTTTTTCTCTAATAATGTCATTGTTTTCAAAAGCTTTGGGGATGGATAAAGTGAGAAAAAAAGAAAAATGAGGAGAGAGGTACACATGTCGGCATTTATCAGAACCAAATATCAGTAAACAAACAGCCGCATACAATAAGTGACTTGTTCAAGAATTTTGGAACACTGTAAAACCCATTGCACCTATTATGCAACTGTTTAACCCTTTGAATTCCAGAGGGTTGTGCAGTGCTTTTCACACCCCTCTGGTACTCAAATGGTTAAAGTGATAGTAATACTTGAAAACATGTAAATTTAATTCAATAGATAATTTAAAAATATATTAATTGTGCCGTTTTCGATCTCCCAGACCTTTATGGTTTGGGAGATATAAGTCTGCAAAGTTCCCCCTCCCTCCCCTTGTGCTGACGTCAGCTTTCAAACTTAGAGACAGAGCTCGCAGTCCATAGACCATCCTACGGCTCTTCAGCAGAGCCATGATAGCAGCAGTTACAAAGAAGTACTTCATTTGAACAGTCTACAGAATGTGCCTGGTTTGCTCTGCTGAAGAGCCGCAGGACAGTCTATGGACTGCGAGCTCCGTCTCTAAGTTAGAAAGCTGACGTCAGCACAAGGGGAGGGAAGGGGGAACTTTGCAGACTTATATCTCCCAAACCATAAAGGTCTGGGAGATCGAAAACAGCACAATTAATATATTTTTAAATTATCTATTGAATTAAATTTACATGTTTTCAAGTATTACTGTCACTTTAAGGTAGGGGTAGTTAATTGATGGACCTCTAGATATTTTGGACAGCAATTCCCATTAACCCCAGCCAGCTGGATCTTTGACAATTGACTACATCTGGGATAGTAATGTTTCATAATAAAAGAAGCTCTAATTAATCATCATAGTATTTGGACCTTGGAGAGCGTTATTTCAGTTCTGTCAGAGTTGTAGTTCAAGAGTAATTGAATGATAAAGAATCCCCCTCCACCCGTTTTACTGATGTAACATTGACCCCTGCTGTTATCTGTCTGATGTAGCAATCAGATTCCACATCTGAGAAGAGATGGCTTACACTAGGTAAAAGGGGCAGGAGGGGGATACTTTATCATTCAATTACTCTTGAACTACAACTCTGACTATATTGAAATACCACTCTCCATGGCCCAAATACTTTGAAGATTAATTGGAGCTGCTTTTATTTTGAAACATTACTATCCCTTTAAGGACCCTGGACTTTCATGGCTGGATTTGCTTTAAGGACCAATGATGTACCAGGACTGTCATGGAATTCTGGGCCCCCGTGCGGCTGCACACTGTTCGGGGAGTCCGGAATCGGATTTAAAAAAAAAAAAAAAATGCTCCATGGTCCTTAAGTGACCGCCGTGTGTGCAGCCGGTCCTTAAGGGGTTAACCAAATGGGTGCGCAACACATTGCATCTCTGCTTAAAGGGTTAAAGTAGAAATAACACCTCCTCATCATAATAACCCCCTCACTGTCAATGGAAAAAGACATGACAGTTGCTGAATTTTTTTTCAAACTGAAGCAGGCTTTGCAATGAGTTGCATACCCCACTGGCTCTCAAAGGATTAAGGACCAGAGAGGTGTGCAGCTCATTAAAAATCAATACATTGTACACTCACCTGATCCTTAAAAAAACATTTGCAGTGAGTTTTAACCACTTAACGATCCATGACAGTCCAGGACCGTCATGGGTTGTTCGGCCTTAAAGACCCACGATGGTCCTAGACCATTCTCACTTGTGCCAGGTCATGTGATCACTGCAAGCAGTGATCAGATATACCAGCATTGTGAATGAAAGAGGCAGTACTGCCTCTGTGTCTCAGCTCTGCCTGTCTGTCCCTTACGATTAAAGTAAGGGACAGAGAAGCAGAGAGGAGACACCTAGTGGTTAAAAAAATGCAGCAGCTGAGGATATTAACCACCTCACTGCTGTGCTGGAGGCTGGCTGGATACAGGTCAATTTTTGACCTGCTAAAATTAATATTTGTTTTTTGTTGTTGTTTTTTTTTTTTTAAAAAGACACAACACCATGTAAAAAAAAATGTTATTTAAAACAATCAACATGTCAATTACCAACATTGGAAATGTGATTGTTGTAGAGCTATGTAATACATTTATACACACCGCCAAATGTCATCAATAAAAAAGTGGGAAAATAGGGTGGGGGAAAAGGGACATGGGGATTTTCACCCGGGGGACAGTGCCCACTTAAAAATTCCCATTTTGTAGGTATGACTGACCGGTCATACGTTTCATGCAGTCTCCATAAAAATGTAACCTATTGTGCCCAAATGATCCCAAGAGAAAAAGAAAGGTTTGGGTTTTTTTTACTTTTTTCTTTAATTTTACTAAAGAAAAATGGTGGGCTATCCATATAAGTATGGTATCAAAAGAAAGCCCTATTTGTGAGTAAAAAAACGGTATATAATTTTCACGGGTAAAATAAAGTACTTAGTGGGAAAACACTATTGAACAAAGACATAGTCAAAAAGGTCAGAATTGCTCCGGGCCTCAAGTGAAATCAACCTCAGATTTTCCCAGTGCTTAAAGGAATAGTAATACTTTGTTTTATCTTTATTTTATTTCGTAGGCATTAAAAAAACATGAAGAACGATGTAAGTCTTATCTCTCAAACCTTTATGGTTTGAGAGATATTCACAAGCAAAGTTTTCCCTCCCGCCCCTTTTTCCTAGTGTAAGCCATCTCTTCTCAGATGTGGAATCCAGTCCATAGACCAGACAGATAACAGAAGGGGACAATCTTCTTCTTATGAGAACAATGAAAGCCCTGCCCCCTTGACAAGTTTTTCAGCTTTTTCCCTTATCTTAATTGAAGATTGTCCCTCTCTGCAGTCTACCTGGGCACCTCCCTTCTGATCTGGCTGAACAGTGTTACATCAGTAAAAGGGGCGGGAGGGGGATACTTTGTCATTGAATTACTTTTGAACTACAACTCTGACAGAACTGAAATAACACTCTCCAAAGTCCAAATACTATGATGATTAATTAGAGCTGCTTTTATTATGAAATATTACTATCCCTTTAAAGGGTTAAGGTCTTCTAGTCCTACTACCAGCTGTCATGTTTGCCTCCACAGTCAAGGTATGCAGGAATGAGTGAAGCAAGGAGCAAACAAAACATTAATAAGAATCATTAGGACTTTCTGGCCATAGTAAGGGATGTTTGGGGTATTATTATGAGGTGTTAGTTGTCCCATAAGGATTCTAATTGTCTAAACTGAAGCAATCAATAGGTCATAAGTGAAAAGACAGAAAATTCCAGGGCAAACCAACTATACCAAGTTAATATTTCAATTGTTTTAAATGGGGATTTTCACATTTCTAATGCTAATGAGGTCCCAATTCTATTGCATTGTGTTGGAGATCTCTCTCTGACTTTGTTTTATCTTTATTTTATTTTGTAGGCATTAAAAAAACATGAAGAACGATCTAAGTATTATCTCTCAAAACTTTATGGTTTGAGAGATATTCACAAGCAAAATTTCCCCTCCTGCCCCTTTTACCTAGTGTAAGCCATCTCTTCTCAGATGTGGAATCTGGTTGTAAGACCAACAGATAACAGAAGGGGACAATCTTCTTCCTATGAGAACAATGAAAGCTCTGCCCCCCTAACCAGTGGAACAAGCCTGGGATGACACACAGTGTATGCATCATTATTTGATTACCAGTGGCCAGTGGAACAAAGCTGGGGTGTTAAACAGTATATGTGTGTGTTTCTGTGTATCATAGTGACAAAGCAATTGAACTTCTGTGATCATATAGATCACTTTTCACTGTGGGAACCTCTCAACACCAGCAAAGTGATGTGTACTAAAAAGACTCAAATTGCATAATATTGTGTGTCTGTCTGTCTGTTTGTTGATAGGTTGTCACCCTGTAAAGGAATAATGGATTTGTTGCATATTCTCATGAAAATAAGTGTGAGTAATGAAACATAGTTGTCAGATTGAAATATTAATGTTTTATCTTGTAAAATGAAACTTTATTAATTACATATATAAGGAACAAAGAAGACAAACATATATATAGTGATTTAAAACTTTTGTGAATGAATGTGATTGCAACTTACCAAACAGCGTTGTATAAATGCAAAAGCATATACACACACACACAAACCAGTAAACCAGATCCTGAAAGTTATACTTTTAACTCATAGCAGGTTTATTCATTTCTACACTGTAGATTGGCTTTTTTTCCCAGTAGGTCAATCCAGCAGCCAAAGTCAGTCTGGATGAAGTATCCAAATGCTTCTTGGCTGAAAACTAATCTTGAAAATATTTGTATTTATTTTTTATGTAGGATGATGAGAGAACATGCTGATTCAAAAATAGTCTGGGACTCTGAATAGCAGCCAATTATACTCATAAATTATCACACAACTAAAGGTATGCTAAACGATATTGCATTTAATAAAGCTGAGTTATTTTGTATAGTTCTTTTACAATGATATAGGAAGGTAGGTTGGATATAAAGCATACATACAATTATATAGTTGCATTAGAGAATAAAAGTAATTTATTATTTACAGATTTTCTTATATCACTTACTATCTAATGTAATTAAGAAGAGCGTATACTTTCTCTGTCTGTTTATCTAGCTAGCTATATGCTGGTTCATAACACTAGCCTTTATAAAAACTCATGAAACCATAGCATATTTTATATTGAAAGTTACCATATTTACATGAGTGCCATACTGCCCCGTCATACCAATATTCATGCAAAAAAGGTTCTGATTACCTGAGTGATTCCTTGGAACACACTATATAAAGGTAACTACCAGGAATTCACAATGGTTGAAAAAGCTATGCAAATTTATTGAAATGAGTTGATCCTGTACCGTCGGTCCCTATGTGACAGAAACATTGACCCTTAGCTCAATTAATTTGTATAGTTTTATCAAGTACTGTGAGTGGTTACTAATAGCTATTTAAAGGGATAGTAATACTTCGTTTTAACTTTATTTTATTTTGTAGGCATTAAAAAAACATGAAGAATGATATAAGTCTTATCTCTCAAACCTTTATGGCTTGAGAGATATTCACAAGCAAAGTTTCCCCTCCCACCCCTTTTACCTAGTGTAAGCCATCTCTTCTCAGATGTGGAATGCAGTCCATAGACCAGACAGATAACAGCAGGGGACACTCTTATTCCTATGAATATGTCTATCTATCTTGGAGGGGAACCACTCATTCTATAATTTAATATAAGTAAAATGACCCGGGTATACATCAGTCCTGGAAAGGATAAGGCTTAAAAGGAAAGAAATAGTGTTATTTATTTGGTCCCCATTTTTATCTAATGTCAGACCTTTCTCATAAAAAAGTCACAATCACGTCCTCCTTAAATACTGTTGCATAACAAGAAAATAGCTCTAAAACTGGGCATTCAGCCTTTATCATGATATCATAGATCTCTAGCATGAAGTAACCATAATGCAGGTGTTCAGCTTAGTGAATGAGAAGTGAAAGAAACAAGGCATTCCTTTCAACAGACAAGAGACAGTGCAAACGGACAAACCCATTATAAGGAAATAATAATATAACACACTAACTACAATGCCTAATACGGATTTTAGGTGAATGATTAAAATACAAAGCTTACATATATATACTTTTATGTGATGTCTGCAGCAATGTCACAATATAGACATATAAGTAGATTCTGTTATTTTCAGTTCCAGACTTTGGGGCACATCAATATGTTAGTTTTTCAGGATCTCTATTTAGGCATAGGCATCTCAGTCACAATGACCGAGTGACTGATTACTCACTTCTGATTAATCAGGGATATTTTGAAAAGCTGATGAGGACTAACATTGAGAGACACTGGTTTAAATTACTTATTTAAAGGTTTTTTTTTTAACTGTTATTCCTTTAAACTAATATTCGTTTAATGTGTAACATACATTAAAATATCCCAGTACATACTATATATGGAAAAATAACCAACATCAGAGCATTGGGGAAAAAAGGAACATTTCTATCAGCAGGGCCGGATTTACATATCAAGCGCCCCTAGACACAATACCCCCTGGCGCCCTTAGCCATGCCTTTACCCAACCCCTAACCACGCCCCTTAATTTAACCACACCTCTGAGAACTGCTTATTTTTCCCCACTGACTTAAATACCGAATGTGATGCTTGAATATACAAAAATAAAAAGTCAATGCACTTATAAAAACTGGGGCAAGCCAACTGCATCACAGGGAACATAGGAAAACTACCATAATGCCCATTGGTTTAAGTTTTTTAAGCCTTTGAATACTAGCAAGATCTCCAGTGCATGTCTTTTCTATTTATTGAAGACCTCGCTAGCATTCAGGAGCTTAAAGGCTTCATTTAAATAAATTACAGGTTTAATTTGTCCCCTAACGTGCAGTTGGTTTGCAGCAAAATTGCTTTGGTTCTACTTAGTACATCAGCATCAATGACTGTACCCTGTATGTGTATCAGAGGCAGACCCCTTAATTGAGGCACTCATGCAACAAGCAAATACAACAAAATTATATAGTTTTTCTCAATAAAATTATTTGTTCACACTCATAAAATCAACTAAAAACAATAACAACACCTAAAGGAGGGAAACAAGCAAAGCCCACGTTGTTAAAGGGATAGTAATGTTTCTTAATAAAAGCAGCTATAATTATTCATCATAGTATTTGGGCCTAGGAGAGTGTTATTTAAATTCTATTGTAGTGGTAGCTCAAGAGTAATTGAATGATAAAGTATCCCCCTCCTGCCCCTTTTACTGATATAACAATTTTCACCTAAGAGCAGCAGAGAGTGTCCAGGTAGATTGCAGAGAGGGACATTCTTCAGTTAAGATAAGGGAAAAAGCTGAAAAACCTGTCAAGGGTGGCAGGCCTTTCATTTTTCTCATAGGAAGAAGATTGTCCCTTGTTGTTATCTCTCTGGTCTGTGGACTGCATTCCACATCTGAGGAGTGGGGGCTTACACTAGGTAAAAGGGGCAGGAGGGGAAACTTTATCATTCAATTACTCTTGAACTACAACTCTCACAGTATTGAAATAACACTCTCTATGGCTCAAATATTATGAAGATTAATTGGAGCTGCTGTTTTTGTGAAACATTACTATCACTTTAAAGGGATAGTAAAGTCCCCAAGAAGTATAGCCAAAATTATAGGTACAATAAAATAATACGCAATGCCCTAATTCCTACCTATCAAACCTTTATGGTTTGAGAGATATAAGAAAATAAAGCCCTCCACTCCCTCCCCCTTCTCATGCGTCAGCTGTATAGCTGACGGCATGAGATCCTGCTTCCTGGGATGAGACGGCGGCTCTTGAGGAGCGCTGACATCGGGATATCTAACTATAAATACTTCATCGGAATGGTCTACAACGTGTGCCTGGTTTGCAAGCACACGTTGTAGACCATTCTGATGAAGTATTTATATTCAGTGCTTATATATATATATAAATGTTGTACAAGAAATCAAATATACATTCTCTCATACATATATATGTGATTGTGGCACACTGGCATTCAAAATGATATCTGACTAGCCTGGACGATGCTAAAAAACCAGCACACCACTCCCAGGGTGCAAGAAAAAACAAAAATGCAAATATATCTGGATGAGTGTTACACAGACTAGTATAATAAGAGGACTCTACTCATTATGCCGTCATAATCTAAATGATTTTGTTCAAATAAAAGTAATCTTATAGTCCACTACTATCAATTAAAAATCATTTTAAATGGAAATATCTGCCGGGAAACTGGACAACCCGCATCCACAACCACACGCAGCACCTTCCTACTCTTAAACAGTTCCCACACGATGCTTGTAATACACGGTGCCACCGTGTATTCCTAACAGAGGAATAATAAATCCAGAATCCTTGTGTTTTAGATGGATTTTGAATTGATAGTAGTGGCCTATATACCATTACATTTATTTGAATAAAAACATTTAGATTATGATGGCAAAATGAGTAGAGTCTTCTTCTTATACTAGTCTGTGTTGCTGTCATCCAGGTGTATTTGCACTTTAAAACTATACTTAATCTGGATGGATGTGAAGCATTTAACAGAGTTTGCTGGGCTATGGTGCAGCTTTGTCTTTATTGGCAGCTAGGAGAAGGTATTTTCTACCATAATGTACAGATGTCCTTCCTTTCAATAGCTGGAACTACATTCCAAAATTATCTGTTTGGGGCCATCACCGCCAATGAAATGTGCTTCTGTGCTCACTGCTGCTATGCACTCTGTCACCTGCACCACCAGGGCCAGCTATGTACAGCATAATCCACGTGTGTAGCTGGTATCTCCTGTGTATATCCAGCGCTCAAGCTACGCTGTTACAAAGAATGTAGTGCAGGCTACATTTCATCACGTGACACTGTGACGTTGCAGGTGGTCAGTTGAGCAGAAAGTCGTGGGGGGGAGCGCAATGGTACAGGAACTAAGCCTCCTTGCAGGCACAACACACTATTAAGTTTCTTGGGAGTCAAACCAGCCTGTGCTAAAGTGGCTGGAGTGACAGGGCCACTGCCAGGCGCCGCTGAAAATTGGGATCCCTAGGCAAGTGCCTTGTCTGCCTATTTATAAATCTGGCCCTGTCTATCAGTAATACATGAATGTGGCATACATTTAGGACTATGCCACATTCATGTATTACTGATAGACAGGGCCGGATTTATAATTCAGTTCAAAGAGGTGAATGCAAGAGTGAGATGGTATACAGTTGCACTTCTCATGTGGACTAAAGCAAGGATACCTACACCTCTGACAGATGATTTCCTTAAAAAGGTTTGTTTTTTTTCTTCAAGACAAAGTGCTTGCGTTCTAGATTAATTCTGGATTGGTGGAGCTTTTTCCTTTAATCTCACTGGTTGACATCTTAAAATTCTGTACATCCTGCCAATGAAAATGTCTCCAGAGAGTTCTTTGTGTTGTCCCTGCATACAGTTTTAAAGAGTAAACTTATCTCTGGATCCCCTTTTCTGACTAAAGTATTCTATTCCTTTATTCCCTTAGGGACCAGAGAGACGTGCAACTCATTGTGGAGCAAATTGTTGGGTAAATTAATTTTTATACCTGTCTCTCTGTCCACTTCCTGAATGTATTTTTGTGGAATAGTGCCCATAATAGTATTGCATACTAAAGGTGAAGTTTTACCAAGGAATTGTACAATTTTCTTTTGTTAGTCTATGCACTATGCATGCCAACATCTTGCTGAATTTTGTGCCTGCTAGCTGAGATTCAGTACCATTGTAAAGTACTTGGTCAACAGTTATTTACAAATCCTTCTCCATCTAGGTTAACCAGAACACTGTCCCAGTTAGTGTATAATTTACATGTCCATTTTACTATTCAGATGCATCAATTACACATATCAGTGCTGAACTGCATCTGCCATTCCATTTACCTGATCAGTAGCCTTTTATGTTATAATTCTCATGCAGAGAAAAAAAAAATCTTGTTCTGAATATATATCACGTAATTTGGTGCCACTGGCAAGAGCAGATATACTACTTTCAATGCCCACATCAGTATAAGTATTAAACTAATTAGAATTAGGCTAAAGATAGAACCCTCGTTTATGCCGATTACAACCTTTTCCAGTATGAGAATGTTTTATTGATAACAACATTCTGTTCTCTATCATTCAGTCAAGTTAAAATGTTTTCCTTGAGGCCCAGATCCTTTAATTTAGAGAATTATCTGCTATGTAGCATAGGATATCCATTTAAAAGGTCACATACAAAACGTTGTGTGCACACACGACGCATTAACCATGTCACCATGGTTAAAATGGCAATATGACAATCTCACACTGCATGAAAGCGCGAGATTGTCATGTTGCTTCCTGAAACGGCGCTTTGACGTTTGTGAGTGAAGAATGTGTACATGTCTAATTATAGAAACTTACGCACGCCAGCCTGTAGAAGCAGGATTCTTTCCCTCGGTTGTAATAAATAACATGCTTTTCTCTCTTCTTCATTAAGCCCGCATTGAGGTTATGAAAGGGTTAATTGTCACAGAAACGTGTGCAGCATAAACAGAGCTACATCCAGCACTGATAACTCATGTTAGAATTTCTGTTAAAGAGCAAAGTGGAGTCATCAATGCATGCTGAAGCGCTGTTTATGCTGCGCATGTCTCTGTAACAATTAACCCTTGCATAATCTCAATGCAGTCTTAATTAAGAAGAGAGAAAAGCATGTTATTTATTACAACCGAGGGAAAGAATCCTAGGTCTGCAGGCTGGCATACGTAAGTAAATTTCTATAATTAAACATGTACACATGCTTCAGTCATAAACGACATGACAATCTTGCGCTTTCATACACTGCGAGATTGTCATGTTGCCATTTTAACCACAGTGACATGGTTAATGCATCGTGTGGGCACACAACATTTTCTACACGACCATTTAAAAGTAAACCGTGGCACAGTATCAAGAGCCTTTGCAAAATCTAATTAAACTGCTAACACTGCATATCCTGGATTCCAAATTGTGTTCACCTTTTCATTGAAAACAATTAGATTTGTTTGGCATGATGTATCCTTCATGAAACCATGTTGTCTTCCACATACAGACTTTCGGTACAACACATATTCCATTCCTTCAAACAGATTACCCATTATAGTTGTCAAGCTTAGAGGCTTGTAATTTCTAGGCAGAGACCCTCTTGTTGATCTTTATGTGCAAGATATTCCTTGCAAAATAATCTCTGAAGATTAAAAATATTGCTCTGGCAATTTGTGAACTTATTCCTGAGTATCCTTAAGTGAATGTCATATGACCCATGAGTATAATTCACTTTTCTTTATCTGCTTGCTTTTTTATTTCACCTTGAATCAGCAATGAACTCAATGGGAGGAGGGATCCTTTGTGATTCATGAGAAGGAAGGATTTATAGGCCAGTACCTATCTTGTTTTATTGTCTTAATTCAGAATGGGGCACATATAGTAGCCACAGTTACCAAGATATATAAGGCCTTGTATTCAAAAGAAAACTGGGGGGTTATGTACTAAAGCATGATAAAGAGGTGATAAAGTGGAGATGACTTCTCCAGTGATAGCACTTCTCCAGTTCCTATCAAATTCTATAGAGCCTATGCACCAAGATCTCCAAAGCTGGAGGAAATCTTAGTGCATTGGCTCCATAGAATAACACTGGAACTGGAGAGACACTTTATCAATGGAGAAGTCATCTTCTGTTTATCATGCCTTATTGCATGACCTCCTTGGAGTAGTTCTGGGGCAAATTAACTGCACAATAGGGGATACATTAAGTATTTACAAATCCCTCTAATGTAGATAAAGCTTTGAAACCCCTTGAATGCTAGGAGATGCATTGCGGATTTCTTTAGCATTCAATTGGTTTAAAGTCCCAAATAAATCAGTGGAAATGTATATTTCTTCCATATGGTGCAATTAGTTTCCCAGATTTACTGAATTTTCTTTTGACAAAATGGACTTTGACAACAGATACAATTCAAATGAACCATCTAATCTCCCCATTTTCACGTGCAATCTCAGATTTATTTAATCCTCACAATTTCTTTTCATCTATTATACAAGTTCTTAAATTCAGTTATTTTAAAAGGAATCCTACCAGTATTATTATTATTAACCATTTCCAAAATGCTATTTCTATAACAAGCCTCTGTAGCCCACAAGGAGCAATTGCATGACCTGTGGCATACCTACAAATTATTTAGCATTTATTTTATTAAATCTGTTTGTTGTGGATTTTAACAAAATATGGTCCCACTCATTACAAATTTGGATAGTACTTATGTGTATTCCCTCTCTGGGATGTCCCATTTCAAAATGATTTCACATTCATATTGCTCTTAGAGAGGATTTATGAGCTAACATTTTGTGGCTCATTATAATCCCATGCAGTCTTTCCAGCTGTGTTCTACTGAGGCCCTAGGCTGAGTAGTCTCCGGGGACACTCCCAATCTACAAATCACATTTAGAAGAGAGTAGATGTGTGGGTTATATAGAGACACAACATGATAGATTATAGACCCTGTCCATAAAGTACATGAACGTGGAATAACTTTGCACAAATATATCCCAGGAGATACAGTTATATAGATATGGATATTGGAAAATCTGATAAGACTAATAAATAAAATACATTTTATCTTGAAGTATAAGATAGAACTCTCATTGATATATTATAAATTGAACTAAATGAATTCAGAGGCTGATGAAGAGGAATTGGAGCAATTATGGAGTAAACCAAGCTCCCCTAGAAGTGTATATTTTATGGAAGTTCTCAATCAAACACAAGTAAATGTCATTAAGCCAAACAACTGACACTTTGTAGCCTCAATTTGGGGTTGTTTTGCAGTATTTTTAAGCTCTCCAACTCGATTCCGAAGGAGCAAGTTAAAAAAAACAACAACTTTTCAATCCAGTTCTAACCTTTGAAGAACAGCTGGAAATATCTGCCAAATGGAAAAATAGCAGTATAGCAAGTATCTCCTGCTGGAATGGAATCTCGGTCTTAGTAAGCTGACCATAACTTGAATTCAGCAGATGGAAATAAGAGTAGCGTGGCCTTTGGGGTGCACATTTATAGAGACAGAACAGATCACCCCAGTGGATGCCATCTCCACAATGATTAATATGTGTCAGACTACCAGGTTGCTCATTTTTGTTCTTAAGCATTTATTTTTTATCTTATTCTGGTTCCATCCTCTCCTGCACTGACCTCTACCTCCTGTTGGCCCTCCGACATTTTTTACTCAGTGTTCGCTTTCAGCCAGTGCCTGATTATCGAGCTTGTT
Source organism: Rhinophrynus dorsalis (assembly GCA_037306005.1). NCBI lineage: Eukaryota > Metazoa > Chordata > Amphibia > Anura > Rhinophrynidae > Rhinophrynus > Rhinophrynus dorsalis. The sequence continues at coordinate 62,672,025 of CM074723.1, read as the reverse complement.
CTGCTTTTGGTTTCAATCCTGTCCTTGGCTTGTTATTCATACTGACTCACTGGCTCTGTATCCTGGTTCGTCCCTTACTCCGATTTTGGCCTGCTTTTTGACGTTCTTGTTCTGATGTTTTTACCTTGGCTACATATAGACCACAATTTTTCTCTGCACCTCTTATACCCCTGACACTTCTGGTGATTTCAGCTTTGTCTTTTGACAGTGGATTCTGGTCAAATCCCACTCTCTCTCTTAGTAGCATGGCGGTCCTCCCTCTTTGGCTCCATGCCTCCTGGGCCTTACTACTGCAGTCCCATCTCTCTCTCTCTCTCAGATATATTTAACATCTACTGTAGTCTTAGCCTGAATTGCTACCTATTAGCTGCATCAGGTATTGGATTCAGGTCCTTTCTGTCTCCTGACATAACTCCTGCCATATGTTGCAAGAGCCTCTTCTTCTCTGAAGCTATTGCTTCCTGTGGCCCATGCTTTTTGATTTATCCTACTGGTACTCCTATGTGCAGCCTTATCCCACTATCTTTATTGGGAGTGTGGTGGTCCTTCTTATACTGGCACCACGTCTCCTGGGCCTCATTGACAGTAGTCTCCACTCATTCTACTAGACACAGACAACCTTAGCTGCAGTCCTAGTCTGCATGTCTGCTCTCTCAGTGTATCCTGCTAGTGTTAGCTAGTATTTTTACCCCCCTACAGTGTGCAATGTGAGCCTGCTTTTCACTGCCCCTGGCAGTTCACAGTAATTAGTGGTCTCAAGTCAACATACTGGTCATTGACAAGTTTCTCTTTTCTGCCTGGACCCTGGTTGTGTGTGGTCCCAGTCTGCCAAACAACTCCAAAAATATGGGAGCACCCTCTTGTTGATGTAACATTCCATAAGGTCCGGACATAACAGTTCAAACTCCAATCTTTGCATAAAACACGAGACTTTATTCAAATACAGATAAAAAGGACATATGTCCTAATTTTGCAGGGGGAGCAGGACACAATAAGCACCACATGGAACGCTAGATGAGACCCATCAGGTCCCAGTCTGCTTCTCTCTACTATGGCAGACTCTGGTTTACTGAGGCCTTAGCATGCTTACCTGTTTTTGGAAGATTCACCATTTCTGCCTGAACTCCTGTTGTTTGCAGTTGGAGCCCACTTGCTCTGTTCCTGGTAGCACCCTGAGGTTTGTGGTCTCAGCCCACTTTGCTCTGTCCCTGGGAGAACCCTGTTTGCAGTTTCAGCCCGCTTTCTCAATCTGAGGCAGGTATCCTATGGTGGCTTATACTCCCTTAGGTGACTGTCATCACCTCTAGTCTCTGGTTATCTGTATCATACTCTGTGTTTGGGACCCTTCCCTCCTGGTCTGGTTCTTCTACCCAGTGCCCTCTATTCCCATTCTGGTCAGGCCCCCTGCTGAATTGGGATTAGACATCTAGCTTTGCGGCCGGTAACCTTAGCCAGTTATTGAAGCAGAAAGAGAATTGCTGTGACTGACACTGAACTCTATCCTCACTCTTAAGCCACTAAGTCCACACTGCTAATATCACTGTGTTGTGTGTGTTGGGGAGGTGAGAAGGGAGAAAAGGAGGTTGACCCCAAATACGTCAAAATTCTGATTAACTGATTTGATTAGAAAGATACAGGGAGCTACAGTCAATGTAATTCCCTTGCTGATCTCTCTTGTTCTGGTATTGTGATTAAATGCAGTAGCAGGATAGCTCATACCATCGGCACACCACCTTGTGCATGCAGAGTTTTGAGAGACAGTCCCACAAAGCCGTAGGTCTCTTAAGTAAGCTAGAGCAGTTGATAGAGAAATTGCTTGTACCTGTTTCTTAAAAGCTGGTTTTGTGTCTTCTGATAACAGCACCAGCATAATTTCTGCCTTGAGAATAGGTGATATGGTGCATTGCCCTGCTTTGCCCATATGCTAAATTTAGTTGTGACAAGATTCCTGGCAGAATCCGAAACCTTCAGAGAAATGCTTACTATTCCCAGCAAAACCTGTGCCCATTTTAGTCGCTCCTACAGTGCACACAATGCTCTATATTCCACACAAGAACGTAACAACCTTCCCCATAAGCAGCTGAAACAGGAGATTCCTACGAGTTGGAATTCCACACTACATGCTAGAGCATTTGTACGAGCAGAATAAGACCATTAGTGATTACACCATGTAACACTAGAAGACTTTGAAGGGAGACACTTTGTCACCTGGCCAATGGCAACTAATGAGCTATGTATGGCACCTGCTGAAAGCGTAACTTTCATGCTAATAAATTTGCCCCTGAATATATTACTAACATAGCGATATGCAAAATTATACTATCCTTAACCTTCTCTTGTAAGCTCTGTGCAGACCGTTGCCTGCAGAAGATGTGTTTTTTCTGCAATACCGCTGACTTATTGAGCTTAAGGATAGTATAACTTTGCATATCGCTAGGTTAGTAATATATTCGGGGCAATTTTATTAGCATGAAAGTTCCGCTTGAAACCCTTTGAGGAGGCATCCATGCTGAGTTGCATAGGGACAGGAATTAGTGATATTCTACCACTGATATTTTTATTTCAGAAAAAAATGAGGAGAATGGCAGACATGCACCAGCTGGTCAAGGACATGTTAGCGTGCTTTGAACAAGATCCTTGCATAGTGTCCACTAAAAGCAATGAGGAATACTTTCTTGCCACTTTGCTGGAACCCTGCTCTAAATACAAAATTTCAGAATTTCTGCCAAAGGGCCATCAGCAGTTTGTCAAAATACAGAGTCATGATGATCAGCAGCATTCCTCTGAGGAATTAGATTATGTCAAAGAATATAGAGGTATGCTTATTGGTCAAGTGGAGGATTGCTTTGTGGAGGATGAGAGTGAGAAAGTTAGGGTAAAAAAAACATCTATACAGCATTGTGAAAAAGAAGGCAGCAAAGCATTTCAACCAGCAACAGCAGCAGCAGAAGGAGCACCTACATCATCAACCAGAACATTCCTATCACGGTAACCAGTACAAACAGAAGGTCATTTGAAATAAAAACACCTTTATTTAGAATAAAAGATAATAGGCAATACCCCAGTAACACCCACCAACAGTATGAAAAAAGACCACAGTCTACTACCCAGACTGACACCATGTAGAGGCCTTCGCTACTTGAAATAGAAGAGGAATATAGAACCTAGCCTATGATTCTATCTGTAGGTAGGACCGAATGCCAAGACATATGAGTACCATACTGCGAATAACAGAACCGGTTAGGTCCTAAGGAGCGAGAAGTCAGCCTGTACCCAGTTCAGTACAGAGAGGATAGTCAGACAACCAGCAACAAGGAGCGAGTAGATGGCTAGAGCCACAGGCCGGAACCCAGTGGATAGTCAGACAACTGGGGACAACAAGGAACGAGTAGCCAGCCAGAGCCACTGGTCCACACCAGTGGATAGTCAGACAGACCAGTGCCATACATGAAGCGAGAAGTCAGCCAGAGCCACAGGTCAATAACGATGTGGATAGTCAGACAAGCCGGGGTCATACACGGAGCGAGTAGTCAGCCAGAGCTACAGGTCAGTACTGATGTGGACAGTCAGACAAGCTGGGGTCATACACGGAGCAAGTAGTCAGCCAGAACCATAGGTCAGTACCGATGTGGATAGTCAGACAAGCTGGGGTCATACACGGAGCGGAATCAGCCAGAGCCAAGGGTAATACCGATGTGGATAATCAGACAAGCCGGCATCAAAAACAGAGTGAGATCAGCCAGAGCCACAGGTCAATAACGATGTGGATAGTCAGACAAGGCAGGGTCATACATGGAGCGAGTAGTCAGCCAGAGCTACAGGTCAGTACTGATGTGGACAGTCAGACAAGCTGGGGTCATACACGGAGCAAGTAGTCAGCCAGAACCACAGGTCAGTACCGATGTGTATAGTCAGACAAGCTGGGGTCATACACGGAGCGGAATCAGCCACAGCCAAGGGTAATACCGATGTGGATAATCAGACACGCCGGCGTCAAAAACAGAGTGAGATCAGCCAGAGCCACAGGTCAATAACGATGTGGATAGTCAGACAAGGCAGGGTCATACATGGAGCGAGTAGTCAGCCAGAGCTACAGGTCAGTACTGATGTGGACAGTCAGACAAGCTGGGGTCATACACGGAGCAAGTAGTCAGCCAGAACCACAGGTCAGTACCGATGTGTATAGTCAGACAAGCTGGGGTGATACACGGAGCGGAATCAGCCACAGCCAAGGGTAATACCGATGTGGATAATCAGACACGCCGGCATCATACACAGAGTGAGATCAGCCAGAGCCATGGGTAGTACCGATGTGGATTGTCAGACAAGCTGGTGTCATACACAGACCGAGATTGGAGGCCAAGCAAGAGTCACAGCAAAATGGAGCAGACAAATGAGACTAACTGGTACACACGTAAGGACAACTGGTACTAGGCCCAGAGGCTTTCAAACAGGTACACACAAAGCGGGAACCAATCAGGAGAATAGGCTCTATGTGTATAAACAAACGCAAGTCACAGATGCTCATCTGCACCAGTGACAGTCGTATGGCCTATGCGGTGGCAACGTACTGGCCTCTATCTTGTTGAACACCTCTTTGTAAGCCTGATACTCAGCAGGTAACGAGGTAGAGGTACACAAGATTCTCATAGACTGCTGTAGGCAAGACTTAGCACATTAAGGGGACCAAGATACACAGTTACACGTTTGCCAATCAACCCCCGGATTGTGCAATAGTTACCAGGGAAAGCAAATGATAATGGTGCAGTGAGGAGAATGGATGACCTGAAATTCTAAGGTCTCCACGTGGAGTGCCCCTACCCTTATGGACAAGGAACGAGTCTCATGCATAACTTGAGCTGGTTGTAGAGGTCTCCCGTCAATAGCTTCAATAGTCAATGGAGAGGAGCGAGGAAGCAGCGGAATCGAATGCTGAGCTGCGAAATCTGCATCAATGAAAAGCCCAGCAGCCCCTGAGTCTAGTAAGGCCGGAGCAACCACCGAGGGCTTGCCTACGCAACCCTTGGTGCAGGCATTTCCCGGCCGGATGGGACAAGAGTGCAACAAGTGACCAGGCTTCCCACAATATAAACAGAGGCCCTCCCTCCGGCGGAGCGCCCTCTCCTCCATTGAAACAGTAACCAGTACAAACAGAAGGTCAGACACAAGTAATTTGAAATAAAACCACCTTTATTTAGAATACAAAGATAATAGGCAATATCCCAGTAACACCCCCGAACAGTATGACAAAAGACCACAGTCTACTACCTAGACTGACACTAGGTAGAGGCCTATGCTACTCGAAGTAGAAGAGGAATACAGAACATAGCTTATGGTTCTATCTGTAGGTAGGACCAAGCTCCTAGAGATATGAGTTTCCTACCGTACAGTACTAAATGCAGATAGTGGCAGTCGCAGAAAGGGCAGCGCAGCCACAGTACCGTACTACAAATAACCGAACCAGTTAGGTCCCAAGGAGATGTGGATAGTCAGACAAGCTGGTGTCATACATGGAGCGAGTAGTCAGTCAGAGCCACAGGTCAATACTGATGTGTATAGTCAGACAAGCAGGGGTCATACACGGAGCGAGTAGTCAGCCAGAGCCACAGGTACCGATGTGGATAGTCAGACAACCCGGGGTCATACAGGGAGCAGAATCAGCCATAGCCAAGGGTAGTACCGATGTGGATAATCAGACAAGTCAGGGTCATACACAGAGCGAGATCAGAGGCCATTCAAGAGTCACAGCGAAACGGAACAGACAAACGAGACTAACTGGAACACCACGTAAGGGCAACTGGTACTAGGCCCAGTGGCATTCAAATAGGTACACACAAGGCAGGAACCAATCAAGAGAATAGGCTTCATGCATATAAACAAGGGCACATCACAGACACGTCTTCACCCGTGACCATCAGACAGAAATGAAGAGAAGCACAGGGAGCAGGCAGCACAGCTGCAAAGCAGACTGTGATAATTCAATTATGAACACAGGGCAATTCACGGGTCTCAGTAGGGGCAGCAAAATTCCAACATTGGTGGTGGTGGTGGTGGAACCGGTGGCATCACATCTCTTTGGTAATTGCTCCCTGAGTATGGGTTGGCACCTGACACACAGGACCACTGTGTAGCTCCTAGAAGTGGTCCCACTGCATGTGAGATGATTTCTGCATACTTACAAGCTACATTCTAGACAGAAACAATAACTCCATGGACTACTGATAAACAAAGTAGTGTTTGTGGCCAGCATTGATATCTACTGAAGTGGAAACCCTTAGTTGCCCTCCAGCAAGAGTTGAGTCTGAACAGGTTTTCATTGCGGATGGTTACATTGTGAATGACTGTAGGATGCGACTATCAAGCAGTATTGTTGGGAAACTAACATTCTTAAAAATTAACTAATATCTCATACCATCTGAGTATCAGGTAGCAGAAACCCCACATGATGACAGAGAAAGCCAGGCCAAATGTATTAACAGTAGATGCACAGATGAAGAGGAGGGGGGATGTGAAGAAGGTGGGACCACAGCTGTGACCAATAAGTAATGTGTATCTGTAATCTTAGAAGAAGGATAGATGGATGGTCTGTGGTCCTTAAGTGCTGATTCTTAAGGGGGTTAAAGACATTTGTTGCTCTAGGACTCAGAACTTTTAGCAACTTATTTTTCCACTACAGCCCTCAGAAGAAGTAATATTGTGGTGGGAAATGTTGCACCATAGGAAACATAGGTGAAAAGTTTGTTGGATTCCGAAAATAAGGAAAATTTAGCATTTGCGAAAAGCAGAAAACTTTCATTAAAAAAGCTAAAAATCCTCTGTTTTTTGGGAAAAGTCATACAGGAAATGTTTCTCACTTTTTAGCCACGCTAATAATTAGTTTGAAAGGAGCAACAAATACTCAGCGACATGATGTTTGCTCACTTACAAGTTATTAATCTTTGATGAAAGGACTGAAGGTAAAGCACTCATTCATTCCAAAGGGACTTTTAGTTTTGAACATATGTATCCATTAAGACTTGTTTGACAAGTTTATTGTTCAAATCTCCTCTTCTTTGATTAGGAGAAATGTTTTCAATACCCATAAAGTTCAATACTTTCTCATCACCATCATGTACTTCATTCATGTGTTGTTCTACAGGTTTATCACACTTGCTTCGGATATCACCTACATGTTCTAGTATCCAATGTCTTAGATCTCTACTTGTTTTACCTATATGTTGTAGTTCCCAATTACATAATAGCATATAGATTACTCTTTGTTATTTGCAGTTAATAAATGGTCTGATGTAGTAATTCTTTGGACGTTTGATTACTTCAGAATATTTTACTTTTTATGCCATATTGGATAGCTGCACATTTCTGACAGGCGAAAAATCCTTTTGATCATATTTTAGCCATGTTTAATTTCTAGGTCTTTGAAAATGACTCTTAAACAACATATCTTTTAGATTTTTATTTTTCATTTATGTAATTTTGGAAAAGTAATTTCTTTTATATCTATATCTTCACTGAGAATGTTCCAATGTTCTCTCAGTATGTTGACAATTTCTTTGTGTTGGTGATTAAAGGTACCCATCAGCCAAATCTGTTCAGTTTTTCTGCTTGGATGTTGTTGAGGATTAAGGAGTTTATCTCTATTACACATCAAAGAACATTGATTAGCTCTTGTATGAGCTCTGTTGCTGTATCCTCTTTCCTTAAATGTACATCGGAGTTGATATGCTTCTTTTTAAAATCATCAATATTGCTACAGATTCTTTGTAATCTCAGGTATTGACCCACTGGAATACTATTCTTTAGTCTTTGTGGGTGACTACTATAAGCAATTTGTCGCTGTTTCCTTGTGAAATAGTGTAGTGATGATTTTATCAGATGTGCCTCTTTTAATCAGAATGTCTAAAAATGAGATTTGCTTTTAATATAAATTGAGGTCACTTTTAAATGTATGTCATTATAATTTATTTACTGTACAAAGTTATTGAATTCTTCTTTGGTTCCTATCCAAATGAGAACCACATTGTTGATGAACCGCAACCACAGATCTCTTCTGTATGGTATAAATTGACTTCTCAAAAAAATTATTTTATCTTCCAACCAGCCTAAGTAGAGATTGGCATAAGTGGGAGCGCATGTACTTCCCATGGCAGACCCTTGAGTCTGATGGTAAAATTTATCATCAAACAGAAAGTAATTATGTGTAAGGATAAAGTTTAGTACCATTAGTACTATTTAGTACTATGCTCCAGGAATAGATTGTCACAGGTATTCAGGAAGCACTGTATTGCCTTTAAGCCAAGCTCATGTTTAATGCTAGTATAGAGCAATTCAATGCCTAAGCTGGCTAGCAAATTGTTTTTCTCCAAAGCAATGCCCTCAAGACATTTCAGTGCATCCTGAGAATTTTTGATGAATGAGGGTAATGATGTAACAAATCTCCTCAGTAAGTTGTCTACATACTTGATACTTTTTACTGTCAAATTGCCTATGCCAGATACAATTGGTCTTCCTGGTGGTTTTGTTTTATTTTTATGTACTTTAGAAAATATATAAAAGGACACCGATAGGATATGCAATCCAAAGCGAGTCAAATTCATTGTGGTTGTGTCCAGAATAAGCTTGAGTTCTTTCTGAAATGTTTCCCACATTAATTTTTGTGAAAACTTGCCAATTTTTTGCTTTTTCCGCTAAAGATTTCGTCTTTCTGCCTATACAATAATGTCCTCCTTTTCGCCTATTTTAACACATTTTTCACCTATATTTCCTAAAGGTAATACATTTCTCACTGTAATATTACATCTTCTGAGGGTTGTAGTTTAGAACTAAGTGTCTGAAAGTTAAAATTGTGAGTCTCACAGCAACAAATGCCTTGAAAAATGTGTTAGCATGCAGATTTCATTTGTCCTTTGCCCACAACACTAACTTCCTGCTTAAGTGACAATGGCACATATTCATGATGATGTCAAGTAATATGGTGTGATTTGTGTATGTATTTTTACCATTGTCATACACTATCCTCCTTCTCAGATTATTGACACATATAACTTATCGGTCATAGCAGTGGTCCCAAGTGGGGTAGACGGTGGCAACCCTTCTTCACATCCCTCCTCCACCTTCTCATATATTTGTCCTGGCTTTGTCTGTCATACTCCTCTGCAGCAGGAGGTATAGGTGTTATTTGGACTGAACTAACTGGCAGTAGCACACTCTCTGACACATAAATAACTTCACTACTTCTTTTTTCTGACCTAGAGCCCTGGGAACTTTTCAAAGTGCTTCTGATGCTGCTAGTTGTGGCACCTTTGGCCTGCTGATAGTGCATCTCCCAGTCAGACCTGTGATTGTGCTTCAGGTGGGAACTCATAAAGGAGGTGGGAGCCTGCTTTCCACCTGCTCACGTGCGTTTTGCACTTACAACAGATAGCAACATGCTTAGCTTGAGAATCCTGAATGAAGTATCTACATACTTTAGACTTCATGGAATGAGGGGTTCCTGAGGTGGTGCTGCTGCTACTACTACTATTGAGGCTAGATGTTGATGCAATTCTATTGCCAATAGTACTAGGTGTCAAAGGTGCAGCATTTACAGCAGCATCAGAGGCACTCGTCATATCTAACATTGTGGATGTTAACCTGTTTTGCTGTTGTTGGGTACTCAAAACAGGTGTGTGTGTGGCTGAGTGGGACTTGGACTTTGAAGAGGTGATGATGCTGATGATTGCCAGCATAATCAACAATTGAATGCGACTTGTTGTCATCTTCAGTGTTCTTCTTTTATGGTTCTTTATTTTTACTGGCACTGGTGGTGCTGGAACTAGTTTTGCTGGGACCTTGACAAACTGCATCCTCCCTTGGAGTAGAAGTTTCATCATCATTGATCGCACATGCTACAGCAACCATTACTGCAGTCAATTTTTGAACTACTATTTTACTCTCTCGTCCCTGCACTGCTCCACCCCTCCCCCTTCCCCTTCCACTTGTGCGTTTGCAGGAGATTACACAACTACACTGTGGTTTTTTACTGTACGGTACACAACACAACTGATGTAGCTGTATGATGCCTTGCCTAAGCCCAGTCAGCTGTCTGTCACTGTCACCTAATATATTTCATTTTTTTTATTTATTTATTTTATTATTATTATTTTTTAGTTTTCCACCCTGTTGTCTTATCACAGTCTGTCCAAAAAACCTGTAAAACAATATCAACAACTTCTTTCCCCAGAATTCCTCACCCAGCACAGAGACAATAACAGCAAGAGCAGCAAGCAAAGAGGTCCCTAGCTGCCTGTGTCTTGCTAGTCACATGGAATTTTGGAGTATTTGGGGTCAACCTCCTTCCTCCCTTTTCTCCCCAGAGTGTCCCACTGACTCTCCTAATGCACACTTACACAGAACAAGTGTCCTACTAAAAGATTCCCTAAACTAAACTAATCTAAACTTCAATTCCCCTCTATATCTTCTCTATCTCAAACAAGGTGCTGTTCTCTCCTCTCACAAACACAGAATGGTATGCTGTGAAAGCCTGACAGCATTTATATGACTGTAGAAAATGTTCATGTGGTGGAGAAAAGTTTTTCTGTCCATTGAGTTCAATGGGCGAAAAAGGTGGGAAAAAGTGAAAAATTGCACTTTTTTGCGGGAAATTATGCGCCAAGTGGAAAGTGACATAATTCACCAATTTCAGTTTGAGGCACACCTTTGATTCAGAGTATTTAAATCCGGTGTCTCTCAGCAGCCGGTAACACGTACCAAGCCCCTAATGAAGCCGTGAGGATACACAGCGAAACGCGTTATACCATAGCATTGGGGAAATAATCTGATTTGCCCAATCTAGCATTGAATATTTACTACCTAGAATTTTAACCACACTAGTGGGGAAATTGCTTGATTTACTTAATATAGCATTGACTATTTAAAGTACCAGCTATCTATCACTTAAATTATTAGTGCCCACAATTTGGTGAGGCTCTGGGGTCTCTACTATCCTTTCAATCTTTATTAAGTTCTAGCATTTCTATGAGTGATACAAGGATAGCAAATAGAGCTGTAGACATATTTGGGTATTATATAATTTGCTATAATCTACTGGTTAATACAATCTACAAATAATAATCAGCAGACAGATATACTGCTTTACTGCTCAGTTCAACTATATTAGTGGGAAATTTTCTGATCTGCCATTTGTAGCGATTAAATAATTGTCCAAGTAGAACTAGCTCTTTATTCCCCATTCTCCTCATATCATATGTAGGGGTGGGCGAAAAGTGCAAAAAATTTCCTGCATGACTTTTTGTGAAAACGTGCTGATTTTTCACTTTTTCTGTGAAAGATTTCACCTTTCTGCCTATGCAAATATTTCCTCTTTTTCACTTATTTTAACACATTTTTTGCCTATATTTCCTATAGGTTTGTATTGCTCCTAGAGGTCTTAAAGAACAAGTATAATTCTCATTCTTTCTAAACAGAGCTCTGCATATAGGTGTGCTTTTTTCCTATATTAGTATGTATATAACATTTATTAAAAATGTATGGTTATTTTATTCTCTTATTTCTTTTTTCCCTGTTTTCCTGGTTTTGCTACAGTGTATTCTTTATCACATATCTTGGTTTCTCTGAGACTTGAAGGGATAGTAATACTTTATTATTACTATCCCTCATATTGTGGTATTTGCAAAATAATTTAATAGCCCCAGGTTCATCTCTCAAACCATTATGGTTTGAGAGATAACCGAAGGCAAAGTTCCCCCCTCCCTCCCCCTTCCCCCGAAGTCAGCATTGTGCTGACTGCAGGGGAAGTCTGTCGTACAACAGGCTTGCGGCTCTGCAGCTGAGGCAAGATCCCGTTAGTGAAGAAGAATTATTTCACTGAAACGGTCTTCTACATGTGTTTGGTTTGCAAGCACATGTAGAAGACTTTTTCAGTGATATAATTCTTTGTCACTAATGCGATCGCTGCTCTGCTGCAGAGCCGCATGATGAAAGACATGATGAAAGGGGGGATCTTTTCCTTCAGTTAGCTCTCAAACCATAAAGGTTTTAGAGATGATCCTGAGGGCTATTAACTTATTTTGCAAATATCTACAAAATGACAGATAGTAAAAATTAAGTATTACTATCCCTTTAACTGATTTAGTTATTCTTCCTTGCTGTTCCTTTTCTTGGTCACTAGATGGCTCTGTTTGTCGGGATCTTTTCTTATTGGTATTTTTACATTTACTTTTGCTTTGTCCTGTAGATGTCACTCGACTTCTGGTCATCTCCATGGGACTTCCACCTTTGATTGGAGTGCGCGTTGGAGTCTGATAGCAAGCTGAGTACACTTCATCTCTTTTCTATATTTAGTGTCATGTTAATGGTCAGACAATTTAAATCCTGATAAAGGCTCAACATGGGCAGAGCCAGATAATCTATTATGGCAAGCTACGTTACTGCCTTGGGCCCATAACTATATGAGGAGCCCTGGCTGCAAGTAATGGGTCACAGACAGAAGCCCTGCTGTTGCGGCTGCTAATATGTTGTGGTGGATGCCCTTTTTGATGACAAAGACCAGTATCATCCTGTTGCTCACACTTCTATTAGATATACAGTGCCACTACCTGCTTGTAGCACTCTGTGTCAGAAGCAAGAGATGTGGGCCCCAAATTGGTACCTTGCCTAGGGCCCTATGGGGCCTTAATCCATCTATGAACTTGGGGGCCGAAACATTGACTGTGTCCATTATTTAAAGATTTTCGGTTTTTTTGTCTTTTTTAAAGGTGATATATCATCTTATACATTTTTTTACCATAGCTGTTGTTAATACAGTAGTCATAGGAAAGCTGTTTGTTTTTTTAAATAAGTAGTTTAAAAGATACATTGGTATATACCAATGGGGAACAAATGCAAAAGAAGTAAGTCACAGCCTGTATGTTTAACTGCACACGTAAAGAAGGAAATGCCAAGGAAAAAAAAAGCATTCAAACTGTTTAAAGGGATAGTAATGTTTCATAATAAAAGCAACTCTAATTAATCATCATAGTATTTGGACTTTGGAGAGTGTTATTTCAATCCTGTCAGAGTTGTAGTTCAAGAGTAATTCAATGGCAAAGTATCCCCCTTACGCCCCTTTTACTGATGTAACACTGTTCAGCCAGATCAGAAGGGAGGTGCCCAGGTAGACTGCAGAGAGGGACAATCTTCAATTAAGATAAGGGAAAAACCTGAAAAAGTTGTCAAGGGGGCAGGGCCTTCATTGTTCTCATAGGAAGAAGATTGTCACCTTCTGTTATCTGTCTGGTCTTACAACCAGATTCCACATCTGAGAAGAGATGGCTTACACTAGGTAAAACTTTGCTTGTGAATATCTCTCAAACCATAAAGGTTTGAGAGATAAGACTTATATCGTTCTTCATGTTTTTTTAATGCCTGCAAAATAAAATAAAGATAAAATGAAGTATTACTATCCCTTTAAGTCTAAAGGAACTGAACATTCTTTCTTAAAACACAGGAAGTGCAACAGGATTGCAAAAAGACAATTAGGGTAGCAAAAATAGATAATGAAACCTGAATTGCGAGGGAAAGCAAGACCAATCCAAATAAGTTTTTTTCAAATATATAAATAGCAAAAAACTTAAGAGGGAGTGTATTGGACGTTTCAAAAATGAAATGGTTGAGTTGATTAGTGAGGATAAGGAAAAAGCCGATGTTTTAAACACTTTCTTTGCATCAGTATACACAAGGGAGCATGGAATGGTAGAAGCGCCTCAACAAGTAACTAATAAAACAATACAATTATCAGATATTGGGTTAACTCAAGAAGATGTCATGGGTAGACTGAACAAAATTAAGACTGACAAAGCACCGGGTCCTTATGGTATACATCCAAGGGTTATTCAGGAACCCAGTGCAGTGTTAGCAAAACTCATTTACTCTTTAAATATTCTCTCACCAAGACTCAGTGCCACAAGATTGGCAAAGAGCCATTGTAGTGCTTCTATTTAAGAAGATAACTAAAACAGAACCTGGAAATTATAGACCTGTGAGTTTGACCTCTGTACTGGGAAAACTGCAAGAAGGGATAATAAGGGACTATATTCAGGATTACAACACAAAAATATGATCATTAGCAAGAATCGACATGGTTTTATGAAGAATAGATCATGCCAAATTAATCTTTTCAGCTTCTATAAGGAAGTAAGCAGCAACCTTGATAATGGTAAGGCAGTTGATGTAATATTTCTAGACTTTGCAAAGGCATTTGATACAGTGCCACACAGAAGGCTGGGGTATAAAATAAGGAAATTGGGGCTAGGAGATAACCTTTGCAATTGGATACAAAACGGGTTGAAGGATAGGGAACAGTGTGTGGTTGTAAATGGACAATTCTCCAATACAGTTAAAGTGGAGAGTGGAGTACCTCAGTGTTCAGTATTAGGTCCGCTGCTTTTTAACATGTTTATAAATGACCTGGAAAAAGAGATAGAAAGCAAAATATCAAAATTATGCAGGGTAATTAATTCAGAACAGGATATTTGCTCTCTACAGAGGGATTTACATAAAATGGCAGATTTTGCAAACAAATGGAATATAAAGTTTAATGTGGGGAAGTGTAAAGTCATACATTTCGGAGGAAATACTCCCAAGGCTACTTATAAACTTAATGGAATCATTTCAGAGGACTTACTGCTAGAGAAAGACCTGGGTATCCTTGTCAACTACAAACTTGGAAACAGTGACCAATGTCAAACAGCAGTAGCAAAGGCAAACAAAATCCTGTCTTGCATAAAAAGAGGTATTGAAGCAAGAGTGGATAACACTATTATGCCATTGTACAAATCATTGGTAAGACCTCACCTTGAGTATACAGTGCAGTTTTGGGCACCAGTTCTGAAAAAGGATATACTAGAACTAGAGAGGGTACAGCAAAGAACAACAAAATTAATTAAGGGAATGGAGGACTTGATGTATGAGGAACGACTAGACAAACTTGGTTAATTTACTCTAGAGAAAAGACGACTGAGAGGAGACCTTATCTCATTGTACAAGTATATGAGAGGTCAATACAAGGATCTCTGCGTAGAGCTATTTATTCCAAGGTCTGATCAGGTGACCATGGAACACCCCTTGAGATTAGAGGAAAGGAGGTTTAAACTTCAGCAGAGGAATGGTTTTTTTACAGTAATGTCTGTTAAATTGTGTAATTCCTTGCCCATGGAGATAGTTATGGCAGATTCAATGCATACATTTAAGAGAAGATGAGATACATTTCTTTCAAAAGGGAACACAAAGAGTTATACTGTTTATTAGTAGGCAGAACAGGAAGGTCTGATAAAGACTAACATATTTGGTAGCAGGAAAGCTATAACATTCTCAGTCACTGGGGTGTGAGGCAAAGGTTGAACTTGAAGGACTTGTGTCTTTATTCACCCTAATGAATTACCAGCACAGTTCTGCTTGACTGCCTTATTTTCCTACCAACTCCCTCCCAACTGCCCCAGGGAGCACATTCATGCTTCCCTTTAGTTGCAACCTCAGTATAATGCTAACTGGAGCTTGACATAATGATAGAAGCCATTCACACCACACAGAAGGGAAGGGTGAACGCACTCCCTGGGGCATCTGGGAGGGAGGAGGGAGGAGAAGAAGAGCTGTACTGTGCACATTATGTGAAGTGCACAGCACAGAACACAGTATATCTTTTAAAGTACTTAGATTTAAAAAAAAAAAATAATAATAATACATTGTGTACCCCTCTGGCACTCAAAGTGTTAACAGAAGCTATGGTAAGTTTGTTTTATAAGTGATACATCCACTTTAAGTCCTGAAAATGCTCCTATCCTTAGCATTATATATATTATATATGTGTATATATCATCATCTTCATCCATTGTCAATCCACTGCAGTATGAAAGCCTTCTCAGCATCCAGCAACATTGGTCCTGTGTTTTTTGTTGCCACCACGTACCAAAAAATTTGATAATTTCATCTATACATATAATTTTCTCCTACTTATTCTAGCTGATTTTCACCATATTTCATTGCATTTAATTTCAACGCAAGAAGAAGAAACTTAAGCTGTAAACTACCTCTTATCTCATTCCATTTGCGATGGATACACACATGCTTGCAATTTCTTAAAAATAATCAATACCATACTGTTTCATATTGATATAATAAATGCTGAATAACTTCTATTAGACAACAGAGCAGCACCTGACAGATTTATTGCTTTGAGGATATCTGAAAACATTATATACCATTTAATGTCTTACCAGCACTGACAAAAATTAATTTCAGAAGCTGTGCACTGAAAACTGTCATACAATTTTTTCCAGATACAGTAACACATTGTAAATCTGCCAGTGCTGTTGTTTGCGACACATCAAGTATCATCAATTTGAGATTTCATCTGCACAAAATAGGTGGGAAAACAAATGAGTTAATGCCAGAGAAAAGAAAAACACCTCTCCAACTTACAGATATGATTGCTAGCCCTACTAGACAGAAGGTCCACTAAAAGTTAAACTGCATGCATTATAAAAAAAAAGTTGTTCAATTCAAAACAAAACATTAGTATTACTAAAATTATGATATCATTAAGCCATCACAGTCAGCTATACAGAAATGTTGAACTGTCATGTTGCCTCTCATCCCACATACAATATATTTTCAAATATGTAAAACATGGTAAGTTGGCTCAGGTTGAAATGATTTACAGGTCTGACTGGTTTTCCATCTGCAGAATAGATGGAGACTTTTAAGGTCAAACAAAATTATTATAAATGAATAAACTTTTATTTTGACAGCTGAACTCTCCCTCAGATCCACTCGAACACTGGTAACTTTCCAAGCGACTTTCTCTAGAGTGCAGCTGTTAGTCTTTAGCAGTCTCTGTATATAAAAAGGGCCCATTCCCTTTGTCCTTCAAAATTTCACTCCAATTCATTATACAGTAACTCATTAAAGACCTGTCTCACATTCATTGGGAGAACCTTACAAATCAATTTATACTCAAATATAAAAAACAAAGAATAAAACAAAAAATAAAATACAATTTGGAGCATGTTGTGAGAATGTGTTCTTTGTAGTTTCCTTGTTAATTGTCCATATGCTTGAAATATAACAGCAATGCTTGCCTAATCAAAAGTAACATTTTATGGTGGCCACAGAAGAGTACTAAAATTCCCAGAGCTAAACAGAGTATCATAAATTAATATCTGAATTATTTCATTACCTAGTGTGTTTGACTAACAAGAACATCTCAAAGGATACTGGGAGACAATTAAGAAACATTTTTTTACCTGGCGAAAATGTAATATTAAATATAGGACCAGTCAGAGGTCATGAGGCAGCAGAAAGAACATAACTGCATAAAGAAGACATTGAAAAATGAAGTTATCTCCAAGAAACAAAGCACAAGTTGGATTCTGAATTGTTAGTTAAAAGACAATTTTCATAGCTTCTCTTTTCATACATTTTTAAATAAATCTATGCTTGAACTATATTTGTGTATATGATACGCAAACAATTCTAATTCCAAACCAAGTCTTTATTCAGCTCCTTCTTGTTAGATGTATAACTTTAGAAACAAAATAGCTTATTAATAATATTTTCAAATTACCCTTTTAAGTTTGTGTAAAATAACATTGCAATTATTTATTTACACTCAGTTAGCATACTTATTTTGCTATAGGGACCCTCAGCAACGTTATCTGGAGGGCTTGTTCCATAGATCTAAGGCACTCTGACCAATACAATTGTAAATCTGGGCAAGACCACCACAAATGTAGGAAAGAGCCAGTATGTGTTTGACATCTCCAGCAAAGTGGGCTAGAAGAGGGGGTGAAACAATGAAGCATTAAGGGAGTATAGTACCAGCGGTACACAAATTTGTAGTTTAATTTCATCATATTGACCAAAATTGATTAGGATGAAATTCTCGTCCATATTCCTCTCCATTCCTCACTAGTGAAAGATCTGCCCAGTTCCTTTTCCCACACGAACATATAAGAAGTGGATGATGTGGAAACCGTGTGAATCAACAACCGGTAAATACATCCCAAGAACCTGCGGTGCAGACCCTGCACTGAATACAGTGTTTCAAAATGTGTCAAAAGGCTAGTGGCCCCTTTCCTAAGTGCAGGGGAAGAGAGGAAGTGTTTCACCCTAAGGTATTTCCATATTTCAGCTTGAGGTAGAGAAAGTCTGTCCTGAACAGAGGGGAAAGACAGGAACTCCATATCCTCAAAAAGATCTGGTATAGATAGATAGTGATATGACGACCAATATGGGAAAGAATCCACTGGGAGCAGATGAGGAGTAGATCTCGTATGGAATATACAAGATACCGGCAATGGGAATAAGACAAGTTGGTGTTTGGAATTCCACCAATTCCAGGCATGTAGTACTGAAGTATTGTCGGATAGGACTGTAGGGAGGAATGACGAACTTTGTCTGGCAGAAAAAATTAAGTCAAAACATCTCCTCTCTGTACCATCGAATGTTCCAACGATACCCACTGCTTGGAGGAAACATTATACTTCCAGTCAAGGAGCGAAGTAAGGAGCACTGCCTGGAAGCAAATAAGAAAATCTGGCATGCCCAAGCCCCCCAACAGACGCAGTCTTTGAAGGACTTCACGTTTACGGACATGCCATATAAATCCATGGACGGTGCGGGACAATAGTGAAAAAGGAATTGGACACATGGATCAGTAAAGTCTGTGAGCACATTCATTTTGATGACATTGGATCTTCCATTCCAGGAAAGGTAGAGTGAATCCCATCTATGGAGGTCTTTGTGGATCTCCTAGAGGAGAGGAGCATAGTTTTCAGCATAAATGGTTTCTGTCGAGAAGGTGAAGCATATACCCAGGTGATAAATAGAGCAGGACGCCCATTTGAAGTGAAATGAGGAGAGTATAATGCTAAGATCTTCGTGTGGTATTCCCATTGGCAAGGCTTCGGATTTAGAGAAATTGATTCTGAAATCTGAAAGATCTGAGAACTGCTTGAGCTCTTCCATCAAGGCCGGAATCGAGCAAAATGGGTTAGTGATCGTCGGTATGACATCATCTCCAAACATTGAGAATTTATGTTCCTGAAGAGAATAAGTGATGCGTTGAATAGATGTATTCAATCTTATGTGTTGGGCAAATGATTCCAAGACCATAATAAATAAGAGTGGGGGTAGAGGACAGCCTTGGTGATTACCATTAGAAATAACCATTAATTTAATTCTAGAGAATTTAACAATTAAAACCATTAATTTAATTCTAGCAGTAGGTTTATGATACAGAGCCAGAATATGACTGATTAAACAGGGACAAAACCAAAAGCTTCCAGAGTGTGAGATAAAAAGGACCAATTGACTCTATCAAATTATCACGGTTCCCGTGATCTCTCTGTCACTCTCTGCTGTGGTGCGCTCCCATTGGCTGAGCCTGTTTGGCCCGCCCAGTGTGGCCTTCATATACTGTACCAGTACTACCGTCGCTGTGTTCCTGCGTTCCTGTGTATCGATTTGGCCCATCTGACTACTCTTATTGGTTCCTGCTCCGTGATTGACCCGGTCTGGCTGACGGTCCTGCTCCGTGATTGACCCGGCTTGGCTGACGTTCCTGCTCCGTGATTGACCCGGCTTGGCTGACCTGATTCCGGCTATCCTGTCGTCCTGAGAGTGTTCCTGCTGAAGATCCTGACTCTATGTCGCCTGGAGACATTTTGAACTTTTGTGCAGTGTTGTGCAGACATTCAGTTAACTCTTGCAGAGCTTGTGCCTCCATATACTGAGCCTGTCCGTTAACACTTGCTGAGCACTGTTGCCTCCATTATACTGAGCCTGTCCATTAACACTTGCTGAGCACTGTTGCCTCCGTTACTGAGCCTGTCCATTAACACTTGCTGAGCACTGTTGCCTCCATTATACCAAGCCTTCCGTTACACTTGCAGAGCATTGCAGCTTCCGCTATGCCAAGCCTCCTGGTTGCACTTGCAGAGTATTGTGGCCTCCGTTAAACTGTGCTTCCGCTTTACACCTTACTTGCACAGTATATCAGTTATCGCACCGAGTGGTGCTGTTGGGAGATTCCTTCTGCTCTCGCAGTGTACAGGGTTCTGTGACTGCACCGGAAGGGTGCTATTGGCTGTGGTACTATTCAGCTCTGGCAGTGTTGAGACTCCATTACTGCACAGGAAGGGTGCTTTTGGCTCTGGTACTATTTAGCTCTGGCAGTGCTGAGCCTCCGTTGCCGCACCGGAGGGGTGCTATTGGCTCTGGTTCCATTCAGCTCTTGCAGTGTTTGTGACTCTGTTACCGCACCGGAAGGGTGTCTTTGGCTCTAGTTCCATTCAGCTCTTGCAGAGTGTTGGGTATCTCGCTCATTGCCTGTCCTTGGAGTGTGTCAGTTCTGCCTCACTGCTAAGGTGCTTCCACACCTTGCACCACAGTCTCTTGCTGCTTTTACCATCTACTGGGCGTTGTCTAAACACACCACAACAGAGACTGATTACCTACTTAGGACTTTAACCCTTGTGCCACTGATGTTTCATATTATGCCTGTCCTGTGACAGTATATGTTCTTACTCCATACTGGGCCTGAGAAGGCATCCATAAATCTATATCCATTTACCTGTCATTCAATTTAGCCTGTAGTGGGCAGTGTTTCTTGTTTTTCAATAAAACTGTGTTTTATTCTAACCTCCTGGTCTGAGTGTCTTACAAAACCGTTACACAAATGCCTTCTCAGCATCAGTAGAAATTAAAAGGCCCGGCGTACGTGACGTTTTCACATTGTGTAGAGGGTTGAGAAGTTTGCGCGTTTTGTCCCTGGCCTCTCTACCCATAGTGAAACCTGCCATCTTAAGATGGTTCTCTAAAATTTTTGCATACAACTTAATATCAACATTCAACAGGGATATGGGCCTGTAGCTAGAGCACTCAAGTTTATCCTTGTCCGGTATAGGTAGCACCGTTATGTATGCCTCCAGTGGGAAGGAGATGGATAGAATTATACGAGGGAGAGACCTGAAGGAATCCACTAAGAGTGGAAGAAGGTGTTGTTGGAAAGAGGTGTAATAGGCACTAGAGAAACCATCCAGTCCTGGGCTTTTGCCTTTGGGCATGGAACGAATGGCCAGATTGATTTTCTCAGGAGTTATCTGGGACTCCAAAGCGGCCTTAGCCTCAGTCGATATTTGTGTCAAATTGAAGGTATTTGAGAATCTGTGGTTCATGTTGAGGGTCTGTCGAAGGCTGATCTCTAAGGTTATAAAGAGCTTCATAGTAAGATTTGAAAGATGCTGCAATGTCATGATGTGTATTACATACTTTCCCACCCCGAGACTTGGTAGAGCTGCGAAGTTGTTTGGCCAGTAGAGCACCAGGTTTGTTGGATTGTTAAAAAAAGCCTGTTTCGTGCAAAAATAAAGCTTCTCCGTAACTTGATTGCTTAATTATGAAATCACCCTATTCTCCATATGTTTTCATATAATTTTTGCAATTTAGAGTCAAGCTAAAATTCCAAAGATAAAAACCTACAAAAATAATATATTATTGTTTGAACTTTGTCTTGTCCCAGAATTCCTCCAGTTCTCAGTAAATCAGTCTAGTAGAAAATCTACACAGAATGAAAATACATTTTTCTGTTGAAATTCTCATGAGTGAGTGAAAATGTATCTAAATTTTTTTTCTTTTTGTGGCTATAGGCCCACATTTTGGCCTTTCTCATGTTTCCAACACATCAAAGTTCATTGTTTTAAAGGAAGTTCAGGGATTTAAATACATTTTCTTAGAAAATATTTTCAATTGGAAAACACTGCATTTTTTGTTCATTTTAAACCATTCTCAATTTTAGGCACAAAATAAGAAGAAATAAAGTATTTTAAGACTTCAAAGCTACATGAAAAGTGCACATTTGAAAAGATTTCATTTCATACAGGCATTTATGTTTCTACCTCAAGTCTGGATTTTCAAAATACAGAACAAAATAAAACAAACAAAAAAAACTTTTCACCACAAAGGTAATAAAATCATTTTAGGATAGATTTCTAGATATCATTTGAGAAAATTATAAACCATTGGTATAAGGTGACAAACTGTAGGCGATAACAAAATGTTACCTATCACAGCTGGTTTCTCACATGTGTGAAATATAACATGGAAAATGTTTATACCAGCTACAGACATGAAAATGTTGACAAGGTATAACTGTTTGGAAACTGAACAGCTGGCCAAATCATATTTATGCTTAATGCTTATGCTTAAATGCTTACAGAATATGCTATATCTACAAATTATCTTAGAAGAACATTAGATGATTTTCTGCATTGCATGGCTTGGATTGATGAAGTATAAAAAAATTAAGGGTATCTACCTCAATTGCTTTTCTTGCATTTTGTGGTATGCCTAAAATAAAATGGCCATAATAATGAAATAATAATAATGAAAATGTTGACAAGGTATAACTGTTTGGAAACTGAACAGCTGGCCAAATCATATTTATGCTTAATGCTTATGCTTAAATGCTTACAGAATATGCTATATCTACAAATTATCTTAGAAGAACATTAGATGATTTTCTGCATTGCATGGCTTGGATTGATGAAGTATAAAAAAATTAAGGGTATCTACCTCAATTGCTTTTCTTGCATTTTGTGGTATGCCTAAAATAAAATGGCCATAATAACAGGCATGAAAAAGAGTTGAAAAACAGTTAGCATGGAGATAAGATAAAAAAGATGGCTTGCCTTTCTAGAGCTAGAATAGCATACACTAGTGGTTCTCAGTCAGGTGCACTTGCACTTGCGTGCCGATTTTTCTATAAAGATTAACAAAATGTGAATGCTGAGTTTCAAATACATATATATGCTAATAACACCAAGCTGTTTAAGGAGATATATACAAAGCAGGATGTTTTTTTTTCTCTGACGAAAGATTTGGTTAAACAAAGCGAATGGGCAGAAAAGTGACAGATGAGATTTAATATAGATAAATTTAAGGGTATGCATTTGAGTTGCAGAAACAAGCATGCTACATATACACTATACTGGAAACTAATTGGGGAATACTCATTAGCAAAAGTATTGAAAGACAATAAACGTCACAGCAGGGTGCAGTGTCACTCAATCTCTGCAAGAACCAGTAGGGTATTATTATTGTAAGAAAAGGCGTATAGATGCAAGGAATGGAAATATAACTCTATCTCTATGTAAATCCTTGATAGGTCCTCATGCAGAAAAATTCAGTACAGTTTTGAGTACCAACTCTTAAAAAAGATATTATTGAACTGGAAAAAGTGCAGATACATGCAACAAAATGGCATGTCCTTCCCTGCGTTTCCAGTTTTTCCTGGCATTCATGGCCAGGTGTTCTGTTTTTCTCCTGGTTTATTTTCCCCACCGGTACCTTGTGTCAGTGCACGATCATAGTATTCTTGTTATGATTTAGTTTGGTATTGTTCCAGTGTTTCCTGTGTTTCTAGTGTTCGACCCATCTTTCCCTTGACTTCTCTTCCGTCTCATCCCTGGTGCCATCTTTTTGTTTGTTAAAGACGCAACTTGTCAACTATTCTTTTTTGGACTCTGGAGTTTCCACTGCTCCCTTCTGTCAAGTCTGTCCCTATTGACCACATTGCTGTGTTCGACCCTATTGACCACCTTGTCGTGTTCGACTACATCGACTACCCATCATGTTCAAATACGTAAACTACTCGTTGAGTTCAACCCCTTGAGCATCGACATAGCTGTTCCTGGTTCCTGTTCATTCCTGTCCCAGTGTTTCAACAAAGGTAACTATACTGCTGGTAGGTTTACTCTCCTGATTCCTTTCTCGATGAGTAGCTGCTGTATCTAGGGTTGTCATCAAGCTATCTGGCTTCATAGCCAGCACCTTTAATTTGGCATAGGCTGCAGCAAGGCTTCCCTAGATCAGCCCCCGACAACTAGCTACAATCCCCAGCCAGCCAGCACACCCTAGCACCTTGCTCACTGAGGCCTATTCAGCAGTATCTCTTATTTTGTTGACTGTTGTTTTCTGTTTTTCATATTAATATCACTCTGTTTCCTCTTTGTTGAGACTCCACTCCGCAAAGTAGCATCCAGACAGTTTATGTAGGGCACTCCTTAGTCAAAGCATCACACAAAACTGATAAAGGGATTACAGGATCTGAGTTATAAAGAGAGAGTAGCCAAATGGGTTTGTTTACATCAGAGAGGAGACATCTAAGAGGTTATTGTCACGGTTTTCAAGACACTCAGACCAGTGGGTAAAAATAAAATGCAATTTATTTAAGAACAAAATAATGACAGATAATATCGCCCCCTAGGGGAGACACTGTGAAATAGCGGGATAGCAGTAGTATGCACAGTATACAATATACAGAAATGAACAGGCACTGAGTACTGATATACAAATGGTTAATAGAATAATCAGTCCGTTATGTAGTTTGGCACGCCCAAGGTGTTAAAGGTGGAGAATACTCAACACCCACAGTCTGTAAAACTGAAGAAAAATGTCCAGCAAAGAGAAACCTGCCTCCCACCTTGTCAGAGACTTTGTCCTGGGGGACCATACAGGGTTAATTCTAATTGTAAAATTAGCTGAAATTCTGTTTAAAATGTGTTCAAATTACATCATATGTGAACAATGAGCCATTAGCCCAAGGTAGGGAGGAAAAAATAACTGAATGGCAGATTGATAGTCAGTTGGAGCCAATGTGGCTGAGAGAGACGGACTCCCTTATGTAAAAGACATAGCAAAATGACGTTTATAAGGTTTTTGATAACCCTTTTGACCTTTCTCAGTCTTGACGAAAGCCACATGATCTGACATAAAACTGATTATAGGTAAAATTCTAAAGTAGAGTAAGAGCTCCACCCAGAGTCTTGAGAGCATTATGCCTGGGATTATCCGCATTCCTTGAATAATTAGAGATATATTAATATCCAATCAGGGCAGACCGGTGATGTCACAGTATAATGAGATGGCTCTTTGTCCAATCATTGGAAAAAGGTGGGGATAACTGATAAAGAAAAAATTGCAAATATAATCCCCAATTACTCTTAGTTCAGGGTCTTTTTGACTTCCTAAAAGAGGGTCTTTGACTCAACTTGACTGGCTGAAACAAAAAAAAAGGGCTCTTGGTGACTTCCTGAAGGCTTTGCTGATCCTGCCATCTCACAGAGAAATACAAAGAAACTTTGATTGGTAACTATATCATTTATTCATTTAGATTCAATTAATCCAGAATTTCACAATTTTTCTTCTGTTTGAAGAAATATAGTTTTATAGTTGTCTTAAGTGGACTGGCCAACCATTTGGGATAATTTATAATAAGCTAGATTTAGCTATTAAATTCTGGAAATATTAGAATCTATATAATTATTGGGAAATGTTATAAATTGCCAATCAGTGTAATACAGTATATAGCGTGGGTTAATTATATTAGCTAATATTAATCTTGGTATTCCTAGAGTAATATTTTATGGTTCTGGGAAGATTATAATAGTTAATATTTGATACAGAATATTCTTTGAATCCAGTTATTAACCCTTTAACCGCTATTTGTCTGATGTTAGCGGTGTTTTCTTTTTTCTTTCTCTGTATATGTGCTAGGCTTATATTTTGTAATTTGAAAGTATTATCTCAATAGACAAAATAACTTCTGGGTGTGGCATCTGTTTAAACGTGTGGATTAACCCTTGGAGTGCCTATAGGTTTTATATATAGGTTGCTGTAGTCAAAATTATGATAAATGTTGCATGAAGTAATTCTAAGTAGATTATTTGTGTGATTTGGTTTGACTATATTAATTGCAATTTATATATTTTATTCAGAGGTATTCAATATTGAATTCAGTAGATAATTAAATTATAGTGATTTAAATCTGAGATTTTATTCCAGTCATTCCCTAAATTTAATTATTATTGATATATGATACAAGGAATTGTTAGAGGAATTATTTAATTCATCTCACAATAACCCTTACATCATAATGGGCATAGTCTATACAGTTTCCTGGGCAGAGGTATTAAGAGACCCTGCAGCCAACTGTATTATATTAATTGTAACAATCAATTAACCTATTCTATGCTGCTGAATGCAATTATTGTTATTATACCTCTGAATATACCTATAGGTGGTTAACCCTTACACCGCTGGTAATCTTTATGGTAAATAGTGTGGTTTGATTTTCTGTATACCTATTATAATTGCTAGTCACTTAATTATTTCATTGTTGCTGATACTTGTATATATTGTATTTTAATAAAATTTATATTTTTGCACAAATATGAAGGATTGATTCTTGTGATCAATTCGTTACTGTGAAGTAGCGTGTCTATACATATTAAAGTTCTCGAATTATTTTATATTGTCATTTGTCTATTTAAGCGAAGAAATCCAGCCTGAGTGGTTCTCTGTTTAACCCTTTGGATACCTTCATGTAAATAGCCCGACAGATTTATGGAGATCCCACCGAGATCTTTATATAGGATTGACACATTTGTCAAATAATTTTATTGGCAGATATATTACACAGTAACATATTTGTGCATAAACATGTCTCAGGCAACTTCTTCAGTGTCTGATCCAATGGAACAGAGACCAGAAGAAGACATGAAATGGGCTGTAGAAGGGAGGTTAATTTATGCCATCCATTCTCGCCTCAAAATTAAGAGTGATGCCCAGCAATGGTGTACTGACATAGAGCTAAAAGTAGTATCCCAATTTGATAAAATGTGGCAGCCTGATAGCTTCTATTATCAAGCATTGAATAGGTGCATAGATCAAACTAAGGCAAGGGATTTGGACACCCAGATTTTATTAATTGTGCCTGAATTGTTAACTATTATAGGCTTCCAGAGAAACAAATTGGAGGCTTATCAAAAGGGTGTAGAGCCACTAAAACAGGCACTAAAGGATCAGACTGAAAAGATTTCTGAGTTAGAGGAAGAGGTGCGTAAGTTTGTCAAAATTGCAAACTCACAAGAAGAGCATATTGAGAATCTCCAGTGCCAGGTAAATGGGCTAGAGAGCAGGCGTAAAACAGCTATTGAGGAAATGTGGTCTACAAAAGCATATAATACTGCCCTTAATGCTAAAATGTGTGATCTACAAGGTGAGATATACATTTTGCAAGAACACATTAGGCAACTCCAATCCCACTTAGACAAGCGGGTTCAGGAGAATATAAAATTGCGAGAGCAAGTACTGGTATATCAGACCAGTGATAATGCCCCTAAAGGGGATAAATCACTGGATCTAGATATGTTTAATGTCTTGTACAGCCAGATCCAGGAATTGTCAGAAAGAATGCAGGCCCTTACTGCTTCTGATTCTGACCATACCCCCTCTGAGATGGGACAGGATATTAGCCCTGACAAGGTAGTTCAGGCCCAACCAGCTATATCTAGTAGTCATCAGGATTACTCACCTGGGAAGGAGGGGGATGTTAGTCCTCAGAAGTCACACTTTTTGCTGAAGTGTGATGATGAGGGTAACATCCCAGAGCAAGCCACACACCCTGCACCACGGAGCCTTTTAACAGGCCACAGATTACCCTCTAACAGGGAGTCAATGATCAAACCTCACAGGAGGCCAATGCCCACATTAAGTAGGTTTGAACAGGAGGAACAGTCACCTTTAGTTGAAGGAACTAAGATAATAAGATTTCTGAGAGATACCGTGCCAGTTTTCCACAGAAAATCTAAAATATCCATTGTGAGTCATTTAGACCGTTATACTGAAACACTTGCATCTCTAGGCCTTCATTTTGACCGTCATAAAATGGATTATGTGCCTTGGGTTTTTGATGTTTCAGAGAATTTCTTTTTCAGTTCTTTAGCTGAGATGGGTATCACTACCTGGGAGGAAACAGTGGAACAGATAATCCTAGCGTTTGGTCCTTATAAAACTCGCCATGAGGCTAAATGTGCTATATATGCGCTAAAATGTAGGCCAGACCAGGACCCCAGGCAATTCTTGTCAGAGCTTAAATGTGCATATATCCTTGCAGATAGGGACGCAGATTTTCATTCCTATGAGTTCAGGGAGCTATTCTTTAATGCTCTGCCTAGATACATGAAAACTAATCTAGCTAGGGATTATTCACCCCTATTATCACTAGATTGGTTACTCACTCAAGCTATGAAGCTGTATAATGCCCAGCAGAGTGAGAATACCCCAGCTAGGGACAAGAAGCCTGCCTCCCAGTGTGTAGCAGAAACATTGGTTGAGGAGAGTTTGCCCTTTGAATCTGGTAAGAAAACCTATGCAGAGGTGTTAAAATCTCCACAGGTTCATAAACAGGCACCAGGACAGAAGGGATCTGCCTCTGTTAGTTCCCAGGGGTCTAATAATTCAAATGGTCAGAAACCATTTTTCAAGAGATCCCAGGGATACAACAAAAACCAAAATAGATCCAAGTTTCCCAGGAGGTTCAAAAAGAGTAAAAACTCTAATAATCAGGGGGCCCAGTAAAATCAGCAGAATAATAAGTCTGATTCTGGGAACCAAGGTCAGAAGCAAGTGAGTCTTAAGGTCCAGGTTAACAACCTAACAGATATGATGGCCAAAATGATGACCACTATGGCACAGCTAGGCCAAAGTCCCAGTTCTGATACCCAGCAGGCATCTAACCCTTTTTTAGGGACAGCCCCAGGAATGGCAACTGCCACTCAATAACAGAACAGGGTAATGGTAAGCAGGCCTTAGGGGAAAAGAATAACATTGCTTTACCCTATGTAAGTCCTATAATAACCGATAATGTTTTAACCAACAGGAATGCTAACACATTTTCTTTACAGGATGTAAATGCTTTGTGTGACTCTAACATTTCTTCCTTATCTCACCCACAGCCAGGTACACATAAGTCCATCCCTGATGATGCCACTTTTTTTTCCTGCATTTTTCCAGAACAGGTTGAAGGAGGAGGAGGAGTGAAGGGGGATGCTGCAGCTGTACAACATGACCCAGTGGGCAGCAAGTCTGCTCCTGTAAATTCAGGAATTAACCCTTGCAGGCAGGGGGGGGATTCTCAGGCATCTGAAAGAAGATTTGTTTACAGGCTCTCAAGCTATGCT
The DNA here is from genome assembly GCA_037306005.1 of Rhinophrynus dorsalis. Lineage (NCBI taxonomy): Eukaryota > Metazoa > Chordata > Amphibia > Anura > Rhinophrynidae > Rhinophrynus > Rhinophrynus dorsalis. Next base: position 62,642,971 of record CM074723.1, on the reverse strand, counting down.
ATTAAGTACCTCTTAGATACAGGGTCTAGTTCCCCTTAGTATCATATTAAGGAGTGTACTCCTGTAAAGCCTGTGTTGAAAGCAATGGATGGATCCCTAATAAGCGTAGGAGGTAACCCCTTAAACGTATTGGGAACCATATGGCTAAAATTTTATATCAGTAATACATCATTCACACATATAGTCATAGTAATTGGGATCCCCTATAACAGGTTAATTATAGGTGCTGATTTACCACAGCACTTAAAGCCCATTATAGACTAAGTGAATGTTGTTCAATTGTCTTTTACCCAGATAATTCTGGAGAAGGTAGTGGTAAGTAATTAGACTTACCATGACCTAAGACCACCACAGGGAATCTGCCTATAAGGTTTCTATCCCTATTAATGGTGAAATTGTAGAAAAGTGGGTTCATATAAACCAATTGCGTGCTTGTCACCCTAAATCTCAGTTACAGATCATAGAAGGAGAAGCGGAAGAAGAACAAGGATCCTAATTAATCATTGGATGGATGAGTATCCTTGATTGTACAATTGACATTGTCATATTTGGTTCTCTTATCTTCTTTTGGTTTCAGTGAAACGTTGCTCTCTCTTTTGTCTGTCTGTGTGGCATGTATGTTCCCCACTAACACTCTAACATATCTCGTCAACAAATGGTTTAATGCTCTATGATTCTCTGAAAATGTTGTTATGCTAATTTTATTTTTCCTTTTGACAAGGTTTTGTTTGTAGCATACAGCCGAGGGTCATTCTTCTATAAAAGGGGGAAGAGTAAAGACAGATAGTGTTAGTTTATGATAGTTTAGCTTAAGGCTAGCAAGGGCTACAAGCAAACTGGTGCAAAAATCAATATACAGTAATCATACAGTACCATGGTCATAGGGATACTGATTGAAACTGTATTGTCATGTATGTATGCATGCAACAAATGGATCAATATGAGATCACTCATGTGTCATTTCTTTTAGACCAAAGAGTTCTTAATAGACTGAGGTCGATTGACAGTTGCCATGGTTATGGACGTCAAGACCAAGGCCGTGATGTGGATCATACTCTTTCGATAACAGGAGTCAAAGCCAAAGCCAAAGCCATGATGTGAATCATCCTTCTTCTGTGACAGGAGTTCCGGACACAGCCAAGCGTGGTTCCAGTGTTTTTATCAAGAACCATTGGGCAAGAGATGCCGGAGACCATCCTAACAGAGAAGAATTTGGATCCTAGAGGAGTTCTGCCAACCTGTTTCCATAGATCACCATCCAAGAAGAATTTAATATTTCTCCCACCACCTGTTTCCAAAACTGGGAGTCTGATATGATCTGCGTGCCTTTTCAACTCAAGCCAAAACTATGGAGATGCTTGAGTAGGCCAAGCAACTATTCGTATTAGACACAACGTCTTCCTATCAACAAAATTGGTATATGGATTCCCTAATCAGAGAGATTGTTCCAGTTATTGAAGAGAACAATAAGTGCCTCGTCTTTTGGGAACAAGCCAATGCCATTAAGTAGTTGATGAACTGAAGCGAACTGTATTAACTTCAGAGACGATCCCAGTCACAGGAAGAAGATGACAACAGTCTCCTCCAGTTTAGCAATAATATTTTAGAACTTTTATCAAGTTAGAAAATCTTTTGCTAAAAGGGAGATTATGTCAGAGACTTTGTCCTGGGGGACCATACAGGGTTAATTCTAATTGTAAAATTAGCTGAAATTCTGTTTAAAATGTGTTCAAATTACATCATATGTGAACAATGAGCCATTAGTCCAAGGTAGGGAGGAAAAAATAACTGAATGGCAGATTGATAGTCAGTTGGAGCCAATGTGTAAAAGACATAGCAAAATGACATGTTTATAAGGTTTTTGATAACCCTTTTGACCTTTCTCAGTCTTGACGAAAGCCACATGATCTGACATAAAACTGATTATAGGTAAAATTCTAAAGTAGAGTAAGAGCTCCACCCAGAGTCTTGAGAGCATTATGCCTGGGATTATCCGCATTCCTTGAATAATTAGAGATATATTAATATCCAATCAGGGCAGACCGGTGATGTCACAGTATAATGAGATGGCTCTTTGTCCAATCATTGGAAAAAGGTGGGGATAACTGATAAGGCAAAAATTGCAAATATAATCCCCAATTACTCTTAGTTCAGGGTCTTTTTGACTTCCTAAAAGAGGGTCTTTGACTCAACTTGACTGGCTGAAACAAAAAAAAAGGGCTCTTGGTGACTTCCTGAAGGCTTTGCTGATCCTGCCATCTCACAGAGAAATACAAAGAAACTTTGATTGGTAACTATATCATTTATTCATTTAGATTCAATTAATCCAGAATTTCACAATTTTTCTTCTGTTTGAAGAAATATAGTTTTATAGTTGTCTTAAGTGGACTGGCCAACCATTTGGGATAATTTATAATAAGCTAGATTTAGCTATTAAATTCTGGAAATATTAGAATCTATATAATTATTGGGAAATGTTATAAATTGCCAATCAGTGTAATACAGTATATAGCGTGGGTTAATTATATTAGCTAATATTAATCTTGGTATTCCTAGAGTAATATTTTATGGCTCTGGGAAGATTATAATAGTTAATATTTGATACAGAATATTCTTTGAATCCAGTTATTAACCCTTTAACCGCTATTTGTCTGCTGTTAGTGGTGTTTTCTTTGGAATTCTCTGTATATGTGCTAGGCTTATATTTTGTAATTTGAAAGTATTATCTCAATAGACAAAATAACTTCTGGGTGTGGCATCTGTTTAAACGTGTGGATTAACCCTTGGAGTGCCTATAGGTTTTATATATAGGTTGCTGTAGTCAAAATTATGATAAATGTTGCATGAAGTAATTCTAAGTAGATTATTTGTGTGATTTGGTTTGACTATATTAATTGCAATTTATATATTTTATTCAGAGGTATTCAATATTGAATTCAGTAGATAATTAAATTATAGTGATTTAAATCTGAGATTTTATGCCAGTCATTCCCTAAATTTAATTATTATTGATATAGGAATTGTTAGAGGAATTATTTAATTCATCTCACAATAACCCTTACATCATAATTGGCATAGTCTATACAGTTTCCTGGGCAGAGGTATTAAGAGACCCTGCAGCCAACTGTATTATATTAATTGTAACAATCAATTAACCTATTCTATGCTGCTGAATGCAATTATTGTTATTATACCTCTGAATATACCTATAGGTGGTTAACCCTTACACCGCTGGTAATCTTTATGATAAATAGTGTGGTTTGATTTTCTGTATACCTATTATAATTGCTAGTCACTTAATTATTTCATTGTTGCTGATACTTGTATATATTGTATTTTAATAAAATTTATATTTTTGCACAAATATGAAGGATTGATTCTTGTGATCAATTCGTTACTGTGAAGTAGCGTGTCAATACATATTAAAGATAAAGTTCTCGAATTATTTTATATTGTCATTTGTCTATTTAAGTGAAGAAATCCAGCCTGAGTGGTTCTCTGTTTAACCCTTTGGACACCTTCATGTAAATAGCCCGACAACCTGCTGTATGGCAATGTTAGCCCCCACGGGCGTATGAACTGAGCGAATAGACTGCCAAAGCCTTGAGCGAATAGCCCCCACGGGCGTAACGGAGATGACTGAGTACCGGAGCTGAAACCACTAGCCCCTCCGGGCGTCGTGGATGTACTGGATTGCAAGAGCTTGGGCCAAAAGCCCTACGGCCTACGGAGATTACCTGATACCAGAGCTTGAGCTTATAACCCAGACGTGCATGATGGATTTGCAAGAGCTTAAGCCAATAAACCCACTGGCGAGAGAGAGACTGGATTGCAAGAGCTTGGATCAATAGCCCTACGAGCTTAACCACAGAGATGTGCACAGAAATAGCCAGAGCCGGGCGCCACCGGGCGCGGTAATGAGCTACACCGGACTGCAAGGAGAGAACTGGCTCAGCACAAGGCAACTCTCTGTATGGCTGTGCGCCTTCACTGGAACACAGCTCTGCACGGGTTAATGGCAAGTAGTTGTAGCACAGCTCTGCACTGGAGACAGCACGATAGTAGGAACACAGCACTGTACGGGTTAACAGCTCAGAAGCAGGAACGCAACCTCTGCATGGACTAACAGCTCGGTAGTAAGCCACAGCTCTGCACGGGTTAACAGCTCGGTAGAGAGAACACAGCACAGCAGTGATTAGCTCAATGGCAGGAATCAGTAGGCACGGAGCCGAGATGAATAGTGAGAGCACAGTCACTATGTCGCTGTGGCGACAAGGCAGGACAGGAACGGAGACCGGCCGCAAAGACCGGAACTGGAACGTCAGCAAGCCGGGTCGAATCACAGAGCAGGTTTTCAGGCAGGCCGGATCAGGAAAACAGGCAGGAACGTCAGCCAAGCCGGGTCGAATCATGGAGCAGTTTCTCAGACAAGCCGGATCAGGAGAGCGAGCAGGAACGTCAGCCAGACCGGGTCAGATCACGGAGCAGGTACACAGGAACGTAGTCAGGGATAGCCAAGTCAGTAACCGGAGATCAGGAACACAGCACAGCAAAACTGGCTCAGGAACACCACGAAAGGGCAAATGACAGATGCCACTAGCCCAGAATAAAAAGGTCACCAGGGGCGGGCCAAACAGGCTCAACCAATTGGAGCGCAGCACAAGTGAGAGTGACAGCCTGAGAAGCTGCACCGTGATAGTTATATGATTATCATTTACAAATATATTCAAGGTCAGTTCAAAGAACTCTCTGAGGAACTATAGACCTGAGCAAAAAAAAATACCAAGACATTATCCAATAAGATTAGAGGAAAGGTACTTCCAACTAAAACAAAGGCAGGATTTTTTTTATTGTAATAGCAGTAAAGTAGTGACGTTCTTTGCCTCAGGATGTTGTGTTTCAGTCAGTATAGTTCTTCCAAATAAGTAATTGAATCAAATCTAGCTTAGAACAGAATTGGGAATTATGAAAGTTGATTTTAATGTAGATAGATGCTGGTCCAGGGAAATATCTGACTGCCTTTGGGAGTCAAGAAGGACATGGCTTCAATACGTTTTTTCCTTCCTCTTGATAAACAAGGGTGAAATGGTATAGGCTGAACATGTTGGACACGTCTGTTTCAGCTTCATCAATTATTTTACTGTTACTATGTATATTTGTAAAAATTGTCGAGCCCTAAGAATAACTGTAAATGTACGTATTTATGCTCTTCATTATACAATTGACAATTAAATAAAATGTTAGAGGGGCCACAAAAATTTCATACTATGTATTATTAGTCAGGATCACTGGTGTATGCAATGTGGTCCCATACAAAAAAGGAAAGATCTTTGAAAAACAATTAATTAAGAAAAAAGCCTCATCTATGTTCTAAAGAGATTTCTTACCAGACCTTTGACACTGTTCCTGTTCTTATTTTAGACAAATGCCTTCTCAAGACTCCCATATTACATAGTAACATAGTAAATTAGGTTGAAAAAAGACACAAGTCCATCAAGTTCAACCTTCGGCTTATACCTCAGTAACTGAGAATTTTATAGCTTTCCTGCTACCAATTAAATTAGTCTTTATCAGACCTTCCTGATCAGCCTACTGATAAACAGTATAACTCTGTATGTTCCCTTTTGAAAGAAATGTATCAAATCTTCTCTTAAATGTATCCATTGTATCTGCCATAACTACCTCCCTGGGCAATGAATTACACAATTTAACAGCTTCTTCTGTTGCCAGAAATCTGTGACTAGCCAAATCACCAGGATCATCCAAATAGTCTCAAGCTAGAGCTTTCCAATGGAAAAAAAAAAGAAAACATTTCCCACTGCTTTAAAGGGATAGTAATACTTCATTTTAACTTTATTTTATTTTGTAGGCATTAAAAAAACACGAATAATGATATAAGTCTTATCTCTCAAACCTTTATGGTTTATAAGATATTCACAAGCAAAGTTTTCCCCTCCCGCCCCTTTTACCTACTGTAAACAATCTGTTCTAGATGTGGAATGCAGTCCATAGACTGGACAGATAACAGAAGGGGACACTCTTATTCCTATGAAAACAATGAAATCCCTGCCCCCCTTGAAAAGCTTTTCAGGTTTTTCCCTTATCTTAATTGAAGATTGTCCCTCTCTGCAGTCTACCTGGGCAGCTCCCTTCTTCCCTGGCTGAGAAGTGTTACATCAGTAAAAGGGGCTGGAGGGGGACACTTTGCTTGTGAATATCTCTTAAACCATAAAGGTTTGAGAAATAAGACTTATATCATTCTTCATGCTTTTTTAATGCCTACAAAATAAAATAAAGTTAAAACGAAGTATTACTATCCCTTTAAGCAGGACAACTGCCTTAGTAAGTCTTTCATTAAAATAAACCCCCTTGTAGTTTCTCTTTAAAGTGGAACTTTCAGATAATAGCCAGTCGCCATGCATTCATTAAATGCATGGCGACTAGCTTGAAAATAGATGTCTTACCGTAAAAAAAATACATGTGTCTAAAGGAATCCGTCCCGTTTCGGGACTGACGGACAGGTTAGTGTAGTCTGTGAGCCTGCGCCGTCAGTCCCTTCCGGTGACCATATGGTGCAAACAGTCTACTCAATGGAGACCGGGTCTGACGGCGCTTGCGCATAGACAAGATGTCTGCGATCTAGACTCGGTTCCGGTCTCCAAACGGGACGGATTCCTTTAGACACACGTATTTTTTATGATAAGACATCTATTTTCAAGCTAGTCGCCATGCATTTAATGAATGCATGGTGACTTGCTATTATCTGAAAGTTCCACTTTAAAGGGTTGATGTAAAAGTGTTAAGGGAACAGTAATGTTTTCATGAATATATACTGTAAGGCTTTTCCAGATGAGGAAAAACAAGGGTAATCCCAGTGCAGAAAGAATATTTGATCAATAGTTATTACAGCTCAATATTATGTTTGAATAGCTTTATAGTCAACATGCATTCTCCATATGGACTAATGGAAGAGAAACATCAATTGGTCACTATAATATATAAATATATATATATATATATATATATATATATATATATATAATTACAGTAATAAAAAAAATAGCCTCACAACAAGTTATTACTTCTGAATAACTTATCCTCAGCAGTGGGAGTACCCTTGTTTAACTTAGCAGGAAGTCCTTAAATATATGTTTTTTTCTTTATAAAACATCGCTATACTTTTAAAGGGAATTTGAAAGTAGTGGTTAACCACAAAATAATAGAGTAATAGAAACTGACACACGATTTCTATGACAAATTTGAAAAAGTATTTATTTTCAATCCGGACTAGATTTTTTTTAATCCACCTAAAGGTTATTTATATAACTATTTATGTGTTGGCCAAGGAAAACAAGAAGCTGGCTACAAGCAGGAATTCTTATGGTAATGATTAAGCCATTCATTGTTGAAGATATAGCATCAATTTAAATTTACATGAACAATTACATGTAAAATTTAAACCATTTTAATAAGCTCACAGTAATATTACTTATTCCTATTAACACGATGCAACATTGTTTCTATGAACTCTATTATACTGATATACTGAGAAATGGAGCAATTCTGTAACAAGCCAAAATTACCATAAATAAACATTTTCCAATTAATTTAAAGTGACAAGTAACCTTCATTTAGACAGCAAATGCATAAAATGTAACGTCAAATTACCTATACTTTTCTCTCAGTGAGATAGTAAAATCAATGAGTACAACAATGTAAACAAAATGCAGTGTAAAAATGACAGTGAAACAGTATATAAAAAAACACTACATCTTACAGATGACTATGAGCTGCACAAAAACTGTAACAGTGTACATTTATACAGTATTGTATATCTCTATGGAAAACAACATCAAGGTAGCTCAATGTCAGGGACATAAAACCTTAAAGAATAAATAAAAAAAGCAGCATAAGTAATTTGGTTTTCCATACTATGCACCAACAGGGACAGTTAAATGAATGCATTAAATGTGTATTTGCTCAGTATGTTGCATCTGGTTTATACCAGAATTTCTCAATTTCCTTAATACATTCTCCTCTGTATATATGCACTTAATGATGCATTTAAACTTTCTGCTGCCCCTAGGACAACCAAGTGCAACCCCCCTCCCGTTACATAGGCCATGCCCCTTAACTGAACACAAAAGCATAGAGGCCATGTGTGCTGAGCTTCAGAGTTGCAAATCTTTCTTTAGAAAATGTATATAAGCACAAAAAATCCAAGCTGCTGCCCCTGACAATTTGCTTCCATAGGCTTCGGCCTACACAGCTTTTGGCTAAATGCATCACTGTTTGACAATCTACAGTGTACTCTTCAGGGACTCGTTTCAATGGCCTGCTGTAACTTGAGACTTCTGCTTAAATCGTTAGCACACACACTGAATCAACATGGTACATGGTGCTATTTCTTAGCTTCTGGAGAGCACATGCTAAATGCTAGCTTTATTGTAGACCATCAACATATGGTAAGCTTAATTGAAGTTTAATGTGAGTTCATTGTACAGGCTCCATAGCAGTAGGGCTGTTACAACAATCATACTCGTAAAACCAAGTACTACCCGGCAAACACTTAAAGTAATTGAACCCCAACTCCCAATTCCCTCCCCAAATGGACCCAACATTAAACAAAATGCAGTCCTCATTCCTCCCACTCCCAAAAAAATCCAGCATACACCTTACTGACTCCAAGTGAAAGCAACATGTCCATTAACATATCATATTATCAAAAATGGAAAAAGAAGAAAAAGGAAAACAGTAGATTCTTGGCTTGCACTCAGACCCAAATATATAATTTTATCCAACAAATCGCACTAATATAAACAATAATATCCAAATATCAAAATATAATTTATGTTTATAATTTATATTTTGCCTTGACAAAGTCCTGTTTAGTAGGACAAAAAGCGTTGGCGGTGATGTGATGCACCAGATGTTTGTAGGAGTACTCAAGGAGCAACTATCTGGACAGATATGGAGATCCAACATTGGGATTGTGAGGAAGCATGAGGATGGATTAACTTTGGAGCTAGTGAGAGGTATCTTGGATTACGGTGATGTTTAGGCTGGATGCCCATCAAGAGGGCTATAATGCCAGGATGGGTGAGATGGATCAGCCGTTATATCATTATGTGGTTTAAATGAAGACACGATATGGAAACCTGGCACAGTTGTTTTTGCTTTATGTAACCGCCTTTAACCCTCCACTACCTAACCCTACTAACTTTGACTGTGTATGAAACACGTCCGGAGGCTTTATAGTTGCTGCTTTGAGATTACTATTAGACAACCAACAATATGATTGTTCAAGTCTCATATACATATGCTGACTATTAACCCTTGCTTTATTAACCATGTGGTTTAACATCTAAGTTAGTAGTGCACTTATATATTTTTGATTAGTGACGTCACTACTTCAGACTTTAGTTTTCACATATATATTTTTTTACCATGCATGGTTGGAGCTCTTAGTGTCTCCTGATATTAGGGCAATTATTTTACATCAGTTATATATGTGTACACTTGTTTTGTATATATGGGTTTGTTATTGTCCAGCATTAGGTTGGTCTTGTTCGGTGCACGTGATCATGCACACATAGTAATGTTTCTGGAAGATTGTGTATGATTATGTGCATTGAAACTCCTATATATGCTGGTGGGTCCATTAGGTTCGGGGTGGCTTTTATTGCAACGTTGCTTTTTTATATTGACTTATTTAGATCTTATGCCTTGTTGGTACAGGGGGTGGGTGGTATTTGTGCTGTGCCAGTATTGCTATATGTGTTTAATAAATTATATTTTGATATTATTGTTTATATTAGTGTCATTTGTTGGATACAATTATATATTTGGGTCTGAGTGCCAGCCAAGAATCTACTGTTTTCCCTTTTTCCTTTTTCTTCTTTTTCCATTTTTGATAGATTATATTAATTAGATTCATGGCACCCCACATGTAGTGCATGAGGATATGACCTATCATAGTCTTTATTGGATATACGTGCTCCCTATTATCTATTTGTATTTACAATCCATTAACAGATCACTTGTACCGTCGCTCAACCCAAGTGAAACTAACATGTCCAATAATACAGCCCCTGTACCTTTCACCCTCCCCAAGTTAAATCAAGATGTCCAATAACAGAGCCCCCAGTACCCCCACCCACCTGAAGTGAAACCAACATGTCCAACAAATAAGGCCACATTACCCCTCCATATGTGTTCCCTGTGTTCCCCATGTGAAGCACTTACATTGATGTCAGAGGTCCAGTGGTGTCTGCAGTGCTGGGGGCTTAATTATGTCTTTTTGGGGATGGTGTGGGGTGGACTCAATTACTTTGAGTATTGGCACCAGATGTTTGCCAGGCAGTACATGATTTTCCTAGAATCATTGTTTTAACAGCCCTAATATTATTGGGCCCCCTATGCTCATTTGCTAGGTGTTGTTTTTTTAGGCATGTATGCTGCATAAATGTGAGTTTAGCCCATCCAGTTGTTTCTAGGCATAGTGAATTGATGGTCTGAAATATACTTCATAAAATGTATCCAGCTATTGTGCACTGTTAGTGATGGTCATTCATTAAATTGCTCATCTGGTATGATTTTGTATTGTGCGTATGGTGTATTTTTTGAGCAGCTGTTGTCTAAAATAATCACCCGTTGCTTTTAATGCAATAGCTTACAGGGCAGTTTAGACAAAATATTAATTTTTGTTCAGGTCATTAAATGGAGTCCCAGATCTCTATGGAACATGGGTCTGTACAAGGAATGTTCAATAAAGTTAGCACCTAATTTTCCACTTTTCTGTCTTAGAGAAACCCACAGATTTTCCACTGTTTCTCTGACACCACAGATTTTCCTGGTGAGGGCAGATCCATTTTCTTCAAGCAAAACTTCCTGTCCTCGCTAGCACAGTGAGCTGCAAGAGGAGCTATAGAGACAATGTTGATGCTGCTGAATCAGAAGTGGTTGAATCCAGTAGCACCTGCAGGGAAGGGAGTCCACTTCCCTCTGCCCAAATGATTCAAGTCCCTCCCCCACTGCTATTGTAGGGTTTGGAGGGAGAATAATTAAGTAGTGGTCATTAGATAGCAGTATCAATAGCACAAGTCAGCTGCCTGTGCCTGCTGCTGCTGTAAGATGAAGGCAAGTGTGACATAAGGGGACCCTCTCTCACATTTGTCAAAACTGAGCAGTCCCATAGAGGAGGAGCAAAAACTCATGGGGGTGATCATGAGAGTAAGTGTTTTGGGGAAGCTGCTGTGGAAGAGAGTATAAGAATGTTTTTGGAAGAAAGCGATAAAAAAGGGAGAAAAAAGATGCACCTGGGAATGGACATCACCACCACAAGCGGTGACAGTCTGGCCTTTGCTTCTGCTGTTTTTCCTGCTGCTGACTCATCAGAGACAGGTGCTCATCAGCAGAATGATGATGACCAGGTTAGAGTGTTGCACACCACTGTGGCCACCATGAGTTTGGGATCAGCAAACAGTTATATGGGCCTAAGACAGGGAGATGCAGTTCCACTTGTCATCATACATTGAAGGGGTTTCAGGAGAAGAAGGCCCTACTTTTTAACTTCTCCCCTCACTGAAACAGTGGGTGAGGGAATATTTTTTCCTTTTGGTAGGCACAAAAGTGCAGTCATCAGTGACTGCCCATGTTCTGTGTGTGTGATAAGGTAGCGAAAAGGTGATAGGAATGGACACACCTTGGCACATCTTCCCTCATTAAGCACATGCGACATAAACACCATGACATTTATGTTAAGCATGTGAAACTCAAACCCCAAAAAATGGAAAATGATTGGCACTGTCACTATGCCCCTTGTTCTTTCCCAAGGACAAAATCAACAGGGAGAAAATTCTGGAGGAAAACAAGAGAAGCGCAGCCTGGAAGTCTGATGATGGCTGTAACACCTGAGTCATCATTGTCTTCTTGTGCTAGAGATGGGGTGTGGCAACATGTACCCACTGTCCCCATTCTGGCACCCTCAGGTTCCTCTTCCTTCTCTGACATACCAAGATTACCTTCATTACCTTCCCACCAGCTGACAAGGAATTCTATATATATGGCAGTTCCTCGTGTTTCATTTTTCTCCTTTCAGTTATATATCAAAAAATGTGTTGTCACCATTTACATTGACTGAACTGTTTTTTCCTTTGCGTGTACTTTGGCAAATCCAATTAGGCATTTAGCATCCGCATCACTTCCAAGTTCAACCCCCACCCAGCTACAAACACAGGTCATCATCAACATCCACAAGCTTAGCTATGAAGAGTGATTCAGCTGCTGTTGGATATGCAGCATCTTTGATGCCTACTACTACAATTGCATGATATAGCCCCAGTAGTAGTCCCTTAGGAACATCTCAGTCCTTTTAGTACACAGCAAGGAGATACTTCACTCATAATCAAAAATCTAAACATGTTGCTGCCTGTTATCTGGTTAAACAGCATGTGAGCAGGGGAAAGAGGATCATACCTAGTCATCCTCATTGAGAACCCACCTGAAGCACAAACACAAGTCTGATTGGGAAACAATCTCCATGCTAAAGGTGCCATGACTAGCAGCAGCACCAGCAATCCTAAAATGTCCTGGTGGGTCTCTGAGGCACATAATAGTAGTGCTTATGATGTTCCAGAGAGTGTGTGATTTCCTTCATTTGAAGTAAAGCCTATGACTCCTGTTGCTGTCCTTCAAATGAAAGCACAGATGAATATTATTCTGTAGTACATTCACATAAACACTTCTGAAATGAATTGGACAAATACTTAAAGGTTAATTATGACACAAGGATTCACAAGGATTAAAAGCATGCATTACCATTAAGAATTGACAATGTAGGATCCATTAAGTCAAACCATCCATTGTTCACATTAATCAAAATTGCAGCATTATATCTCTATGCCAAGGTGAACTAGAAAACTGAAAAGAAATCATGTTTCTGATTATTGCTCTGGTTTGTATCTCATACCACTTTCCACCTATAAAACGCATTCCATTATCTTCTTTGGTACCATTGTATTTTGCCAACTGTGGATATATGTTTTCCCTTGAGGACCATATACTGAATATCTGAAATTTCTACACACAGTATATCACAAAGATTAATGTAATATTTCTGCAAGTTAGAAAACTCTTTGAGTTTTTGGCCAGACGTTACATGTTCATACAATGTAGTGAAATGCGGTCATCTCCTTTAAAAAAGACAAACAAAAGCAGAAGGGATGCAGGGTGGGAGGAAGCAAGTGTTCTTAATGTGTCAATTTATCATAATCATTTTAAACAGTTGCTATTCTATCGGAAATGGGTCATGGTACCAAAATATATAGGGCATTCTGCATAAATTTATTTTTCCTTTTGTACATTTGCTTATGTTATAACATTAATTAATAAAATGCATTAAAAAATGTATAAAAGAGAAAGGTATACAATTCAGGCACCTGCACCATAGGAGGTAATCAAAAATGTTCATTGATTTCATTTGGGGCTTTTAAACCATTGAATGGCAGAGGTGCACTCCAGTTCTCTTCTAAAATAAGTACAGAAAATACTTAAAAGAGAGCCCACCAGGAGCTCCAACAGGATCCTTGTGGGCTAGTCATTTGGGGCCTTTTTTTTACACAGGGGCTGCATTGCATGGGGCTGCAAGGGCCTTTTTATTGATTGGGGGGAGAGCAACCCTTTTTGGCTTGTCCCCATACACAGGTATTTCCTGTAATTCCCTGATTGCAGCCCTGAATACAGTTTATTATAATTCTTGCTGTTGAGCTTTTTGGGGAAGTTTATATATTTTACTTGTTATGTACATTATCTGTACTATGTGTTCTATTATAATTATCTATTATATGTAAGGGTATGGAACCTCTTTTAGAGAACTGTGCTTTGTACACCGCACTGGTTCATAAAGGGTTAAATATTAGTAAAGGCAAATGGAGAACACCTAAATGAAGGTCAATTGACTTAAGTGAGTGCTCTATGTCTAAGCAATTAAATACATTGATACACCACTTAAATGTCAGTTCATACACCTGATAGCTAGGTAGCAAATGTCATTCTATTTAGTGTAACATTATGTGGTGTTTAAATTATTGTGTGTTTCAAGGGATTATGGCAAATGACTTAACCACTCTATTAGTAAAGCTTCTGAATCACTCACTGAGGACCTCTCTGTTCCTTTCGGAATAAGATGCAAACCACCCTTTTTGTACAGTTCCTTATTATACCAAATAGGGCTGGTGTGTGAAACAAAACTAAATTCATGCTCTTTGCCTCATTTCCCTAGCCATGAATTAAAGTCTCTAAATCTATGCAGCCTACCATCCTCATCATCTTTATACACTGGTATATCAACTGAAAAAAGATATGGTGGCTGCAACTTGTGGCAAATCTTTAATTAGTTTATTAAAAACATATTTTAACACCCTCCCCTCATTACAAGATAAATCATTGGTTTCTAAAGGTAATATGACATCCAACTCTTCATCCTGTCTTGTTTAATTAACACTTTTTAAAATGCTTCTTCTATCTCTGAGCTGTAGCCCCAAGACCTGTTTGCAACCTTCATAACTATCCTCCAAAACACACCTCTTAATAGACAGTCCACCAATTATAGCTGCTTCTTCTTGCAGGAGTTTGAACTTCTTACTGTAATATATTGTTAGAGTTCAAAGTCATATTTACCTGTGAATTTTAGGTTGGGGGCCTAGTAGTCTTTGCTTTAGGAGTATTACGGCTGTGTTCTGACCATGCAGCAAAATAACTGAAGAAGCAGAGGCTCTGGGACATGCTTCTTGTACACAACCCTTTCCCTTCCAGAACCAACTGCAGTCTATCTGCCATTTCTTGGAAGTCTCTGAGGCAGTGGTACTTGCTTCTTTTGAACCTATGTGTAGCTAACAGATACCTTGTGGATCTCAGAATTCAGTTCATCAAGCTCCTGATGTAAAACAGAAAATTGCTAACAATTTGGACAGCATCTGAACCTCCAGAATGTTACCCAGGGGAAAAAAGCAAATCAATAATTGCATTACGACATGCCTGACATTTTCACAGCACTAATGTAATCAGTGGGAAAAAAGGAGCTCAACAAGTTTAGTTTTTGTAGCTGTTTTTATAGTTTAATCACCACAGATCACCTCCATATTATCCCTAGAATATCTCTACAACCCTTAGTAATACAGCACTAGATCTAACAGATTTTAACATCAATCCCAAACACTTAAATTACTCAGTTCAGATAATGAGATTATAAAGCCGATTGCCCAGTGTGGGTTCTTGGTAACCACAGATCATACCTGGGACAATATAATAATTTATTCACAAACACTTGAGGACTTAGCTTCAGCTTTGGATCTGGGTACTGGAACTGGCACAACTCTGTGATAATAGCTCTCTCCTTTATGTCATTTCATTGGCTCTGAAGCAAATGCCTAATTTGTAAATGTTGTATAATGAAAAATTGTAGACATAAAATACATAATCAAAATTAAACATTGGGTGATGGGGAGTTTGGACACACAGGCCAGTAAGAGGAAGCTGGTTATGAGTGGGCCAATGTGGAAAGGTCTATCAACTTCTATTGTCCTGGGGGTGATGTCAACCAATCACAGGAGATGAACTTGGCTATATATAAGTCAGAGACCAAGTGATCTCTAGTAAATAGGGCCCCAGTAATTGACAGAGGTAAATCCAGGTCCATGATGACTAGATCTGTCTCTTCAGTTTGCCGAGGTAGTAGACAATCTATCTTCCATACGGAGCAGTCCCGTGTCAATAAGGACAAACTCCTGGTATATGCTTACTCTTATGAATGACTAAGGATAAATCTACTGGGCAAGATACATACAAAAGTTATCCTATATCAGAAATCATCATTAGTAATTTTGTAATGACTGAATAGAATTACAATGGGCAACCAAGTTCTTCTTTAAATTTGCTTTTGGTAACAGTCTTCTAACCTGGCAAGTCTTCTGAATTACATATGATTCCCCCCACCACACTTTTGCTTTAGAACGGGAATAGTCTTTTATTGGACCGTCAGATCTTGGGGTTTACAACTACTGTCATTCCCTAGCAGACATTTTCTGATGGGGATGATGGAAGTTATAATCACTAGCAACAGGAGGTCCAACAATTAACTACCCCTACTCTAGCAGAAGCTTTAGAAACAGAGATCAAATTCATTTAGTGACACACACACACATATGGAATTGCTTGCACAATCACATCTTTTGGAGGAACCTCTTGTTATAGCCATAGATATTCTATAAAAAAGTTCTAGTAGCCTAAGATATATAACAACTTCCATGTTAGATGGCTCTCATCTTCAGACATTATGTTACGTAAGATCCATTTGAGAGCTTGATTTTTGTAAACTAGAACTTGTGTTGGTTAACTCTAACCAACACTTAAGAAGACATCCTAGAACATTAACCAATTAGTATTCATATTACTCGTTTATACCCAAATATTATAAGGTTTCCACATATACCAGTTACTCATTTAGTTATATACTTCCTTCTATCTCCTCCTCCATGTATGTAAATGGTGGGAGCTTTGCAGATCATAAGGTGCACCCTCCAGAAAAATTCTGAACTCAAGCAGACATACAAAAGTTTTGTTTTCCTTATCCCCATGATTCATAGTCAGATTTAATTGTTAACAGGAAGACTAAACACTTATTCCCTTTAAAGGAGTAGATCATATGATCAGTCTGTGGAAATGTATACTGCTTTGGTACATTATTATATATCGTGGATGACAACTTGCACACAACTCTCTGGTGACATGTTGTCTTCAACAATACATTGAAAACATCTCTGGCATTCAAGCTTTTGAAGTCCCCATTTAATTTAACAGGGATTTTTATGTGTCCACTATGGCACAGTTGGTTTACTGTAGAATAACAGTTTGTATTTATAAATCTGGGCCTAAGTTCTTAAATGTCTTCCTGTGCAAACTGTAAGTGATAGTGGCCTCTCACTTAAATATTTCCATGCTACCCTTAAGTTAACTCCTTGGTTGGAGGTTGCTCTATCATTCCTGGGATTTAACATATTGTCAATCAGAATACAATAAAGTGCAGGTTCCCTTGAGTGAGCAGAGATATACCAATGGCCTGACGTTTATTTAGATTATTTTAATTTAATATAGTGTGTCAAGCGTTGATATAGCAAGCTGATATGAAGAGGCACAGATGTAAAATAAATTAGCATTTTGGTATTTGGCAATGCTTGTTTGGGTTCATGAGTCTTTAACTAATTAGCATTGCTTTAAACATGACAATGTTTTTGTCGTACAGTTGACTGCAAGCTCTATTAAATCATATCACTAAATACCACAGAATGCAGAATGGCCTTCATGATAATATTTCTACTGCAGAAAAAACATTTCTAAAAAAGCTGTTTTATATTAAGCACCCCAGGAGGACAGAGCTCAGCTTTGCCAGTGTTCAAGCATAACACAAATACTAAACCAATTCTTTTGAAAAATAATAACTAAAAGCTGACAAATTGAAATACATGTTATATAATTTTTTCTATTTCTATACTTTACCTGCTTTAATTTTGATTACCAAAAAAACCCCACAAAAACCAAACAACTAAACAATAATCATGCTTTATTTCTATTCAAACACCAGTGAAGAATGCATGCATGGATAATAGTTCTATAAAGAATAAAAAAAAATCTTGACTTTTATTTGTAACATGTCTGTAAAAGCCAGTTTTGCATGCATAATTTTGTCAAACCAACACTTTTTTTTGGGGGGAGGGGTAATATATGAATATGATTCCATATAAAAACAGGCAGTGGAGTCAATTCTCTGGCTGTGCCCCTGCCTAATGTTAGTTTCCTAAGGTGCCTGAGCCACAAATGCTTGCACCAAAGGGAGGGCAGTGAGGCAGTCTATGAGTCATGTGGGGTGTTCCTTTCCTGTACTCCTTGTTTAATGCTTAGCAGTGTGTTGCATACCCCCCTCTGGCATCCAAAGGGTAAACACCATGTATTAAACAAGACTCAGGGAATATGGAGTAACTTTATACCATTTTTTGGCACTTGGTATATGGTAGATATAAGAGGCTTGCTGGCATTAACCACTTGAGTGTCAGAGAGGTATCCAATGCATTGCAATGCACTGGATTGCTTTCTGGCACTCAAAGGGTTAAAAGCAGAGTGTCTCTCTGTATACATACCCTGTAATGCAACCACTGGCATTGGAGGTTAGCACCTGTGGAGCTTTGAATGCAGATTCATAATTACCCAAACCACCAGAAGTTGCAGATGTTACAATATTGATTGCTTTATTTAATAAACGTGTGACTATGTCTACTATGTCTTCAGAGCAAGGTGTTTGTATCTATAAACTAGTCCATGAGCTGATGTATATAGGAGATCTGAAGCAATTCTGGATCAAAACCAAGGATACCATATGGGACAAATAAAACACTGCTTTGCGTTGAAGCCCTTCCTTGCATTTGAAGGGTTAAAAGCTATTTTTAAATCAAGGGAAGTTTGTGGAATTTTATAAGATGTGCCAAAATGTATTGAAGACTTCTAAAAGCACCAAAGGGTAAGTTTAACCTAAAAACTGTTTACAGAAAAAACAACTTGAGCTGCTCATAGATTCTCCAATTTGAACTCTAAATAAGAGCAGTATTGCTGTACAGGTTTTTCCTCTTAGATCTTAGGCAACTCATACACAAATACACATGTAATATGTGAAAGGTTTTTCAGAGGTTGCTGTTTTGCTAACAACTTCAAGCTTCACATTGAATAAACTCCAGCACTTGAGAACAGCAAGAGGTGAGTTTCATGATGGGTCATACCATGGGTGCCTGTGGAAAGAGATGACAGGATTTGAAACTGCACCATCTGTCTGTTATGCAAAGGATGAACCATCTTTATCCCATTAACTGTTTGCATTCTGGAGGAGTAGTTGCAATGGGATGTCTACCCCTCTGGAACTCATAAGGTTAGGGACAAGGGGATGCTAACCAGCTATATGTATATGTGACCGTGACATGGTAGCAACACAACATCTAGTATGTGAGCCAAGCCCAATGAAACAGACTGTGTTGGCATGCCAATGTCATTACACACACACACACACACATATATATCAGCATGGTGGGCCTTGCAACCTGACCCCCATATAGTTATTCAGATTCTGTAGACAACACTAATACAGTATATCCATCCCTGTTCTTCTCCATTAGACTTTGCACAACTATTGTTCTCAAGCTAACTCCAATACCCCATTAAAACCTGGAATGACATTGCATTGGATACCCCTCTATCACTCCAAGGGTTCTATGGTTGATATATCTGTGTTCAGCTCAGTAAATGTTGTTTGCTGTCAGTTCATCTCAGGGATATGATGAACATGGCCAATGTGGTGTACCTTTGTTCCCAGGGGGGATGGATGATACCCGTGAAGTGGCAATGTCATCATGGCCAAAGGAATGGCAGATGCCAGTTGAATTCACGCCTTCAATATGACACATCCATGGAATAGCTGCTGCATGGCTTAGAAACTGTAGCAGCTATGTGGCTGTGATATTGTAGCAGGCAATATCAGGGCCGTGTATGTCAGTCATCCCGTGGAGTGAAACAGATCATTATGTGTTGTGTGAGTGTGTTTGCACACATTCCCCATGGACAAACATGCATTGTGTTTGGTTCCTATATTATACTCACGGGTGAAGTGGTCCCTGATGAGCCTGTCTCATACCTGTGCCCCTCTCAAGGTCTCCTCATCCTACGCACGTGGAACAGGTACCTTCTCAATGGGAAGTGCCTGCATATCATCCACTAGATGTGTGTCCACGGCTATATTGTGTAGTATGACACACGCCAGGATAATGTCGCATGCCTTGCCTGGTGCATATTGCAGAGCTCCCCCTGAGTGATCCAGGCACCAGTATCTGGATTTGGGAAGGCCAAAGATGCACTCAGTGGCATTCTTTGTTTGGATCTGAGCCTCTTTGTAGTGCTCGTGTGTAGGTGTTTGTGGATTTGGTAGTGGTGTGAGAATCCAAGGTTTACACCCATGCCCGGCATCACCTGTGAAAAGAGAGTGACATTGTGAGACAGGGACCAAATGTTATGTAGAAGATGTTGTGTAAGGGGGATGTACTACTTGTGTGTCATGACTAAGGGTGGGCAAAAAGTGAGAAAAATTTCCTGCGTGACTTTTTGCGAAAAATGGATGAATTTTCATTTTTTTCGCAAAAGTTTTCTCCTTTTCTCCAGTGCAAAATTTTCCTCCTAATCGCCTATTCCTGCAAATGTTTCTCCTATTCAAATCATTTTCTCCTTTTCCAAAACATTTTTGCCTATATTTTCTATGATGCAACATTTTGCAGTGCAATATTACTTCTTCTGTGGGCTGTACTGGAGAAATAAGTAGCTGGAAGTCAAAGTTGTAAGTCCTACAGCAACATATACCTTGAAAAATATGTTAGCATGCAGAGTGCATGTTTCCTTTGCCCACAACACTAACTTCCTCCTTAACTGACACTGGCACATATTCATGATGATGTCAACTGATAAAAAAAAAATACAACCTACAATGTCATGGTGTGATTGGTGGGACCTTGACAAACTGCATCCTCCCCGGGAGGAGAGGAATCATCATCATTTATTGCACGTGCTGCAGCAACCATTGCTGCAGTCAATTTTTACTCCTACTTCCTTTCACTACTCTGCCTTTCCCCTCTAGCTTGTGCATTTGCTGGACATTACTCAACTGCTGTGTTAGTTTTTACTCTCTACAGTACACAACTGATGGAGTGTTATGTCTTGCCTTGACCCTCAACAAAATTCTCAATGTAGTTTGCTGTCTATCAAGTTTGCATTAGTCACAGAGCTCACATCAGGCTCCCAGTCAGCTGTCTGTCACCTAATATATTTAATTATTCATGTATACTTTTTTTACTCTTTCCTCCCTTCTTCTCCCCCAGATTGCCCCCAAACTCCCCAATACAGAAAACAAATGTCCTAACTAACTCCCTAAACTAAGCTTAAGTTCCCCTTTATTTGCCTATCTTCTCTATCTCAAAATGCAATGCAATGAGCTAAGTGAAAAAAACAGGAAATAGGCACTTTTTGTGGGAAATTTTTCGCAAAGGGTAAAGTACAATTTTTCACCAATTCTGATTTGGGGCAAAAGTTTTCGCCCATCCATACTAATTACCATGCTAAGCTGTGTGTACATTAGTCATATGAGTGCTCCTGTGGATGTGGTGTTTGGATTGTTGACTCACCCAAAATCCATCCCCTGAATAGGTTCCATTCTTAAAGTCTCTATTGATGTACGAGTGCTTGAGGATGTATGAGTAATGACAGCTGATGGGATTTGAGGCACAAGCGTGGGTTATCCTTATGTTGGAATAACACACCATCTGTATGTTGATGGAGTGGAAATTCTTCCTGGTGATGAAGAGATGGAGCTCTTATAAGGCACATGTATGCGCAGTCTATGGCACCCATAACCCTGGGCATGCCTCCCCTTGTGTAGAAGTCCTGTTTGACACATGTAAACTCCACCTGGGTGGAGGGGAAGTGGATATACCTCCTGGCCTTCCTCTTGAGGGCTGGCAACACCTGAGATAGTGCCCTTGAACATGTGGGCTGGGATACTCCAAGTGCATACCCTTCTGTGGACTGGAAGGATCCACTTTCCATAAAATATATGGCACATATCAGCTTCTGTAAGCCAGATAGGGCACTGTTTTTCTGTATATGGGGTAGACATCATCTTTGATCACCTCATATTGGTCGATGATGCTGTGCACATCAGCCTTTAGCAGTCTCTTACTTCAGTGTGCGTTATGCCAAAGATTGTGGCCCTTGTGCAGTATATCCTGGGTCTTTGTGGCAATCTGTCATCCCTGTGCTGCTCCACAAGTCCCTGTGTGAGCTGTGGGAGATCCTGTTGCATCAGCTGAGGTGCTGCTGCCTGGTGTTGTCCTCCAGGTGAAGAAGGGCTTCTGTCTGGCTCTTCAGCCAAAGCATAATTGCTTGCAACAGTTATTTTCTTCCTATAAGCTGACAAAGCTGTGAGGGTTTTTTGAGGATTCCTGCAATAATGTTGTACTTCAGATGGATTTTATCTAGTGTACGAATGATATACTTGCTTTTCTGATTGATATACTAATATGTTCAGCATTATCAATTCTCCATGTGCATAATAACGTTAAAGGATTTCATCAGTCCTTGGTTGAACTACAGTAATATCACTGTACAGTAATAATTCATGTTCAAGAGTGAAATTGTCCAAACAGAAATTTTATGAAATCTGGTATTCATATGACTCTCACAATTTAATTTATGCCAAAATATTTCCATTAGTTTCATTACACAAGAGAAGTATATGGTAGAAGTATATGGAGAATAGAAAAGTGGATGAAAGCTTTTTATGGGCTGGATTCTATTGCAGGTGCTAAATGTTAACACCTGTTTTATCAAAAATGTTCTTATTGAAGTCTATAGGGAAAACTGGAGATAAAAGCAGTGATAAAATTAGCACCTGCAATAGAATCTAGCCCTATATGTGTCATCCCCACCCTTAAGGACTTAGGGATGTTTTCCTTTATATTGTAGCTGTAACAAACTGGGGGCTGGATTCTATTATTATTAATTTTATCACTGCTTTTATCTCCAGTTTTCCCCATTGTATACTACTTCTCACTAATACTACATTTCTTCCTCTCATCTTCTCTCTTTACTTCCCTTCTTTCCTTGCTCTTGGATCACCTGTACTTCTATATTGCTTTCCTGGTTGTGTAGCATTTTAGGTCTTCATGACTGTTACACTCTGCCTCCTTTTCTTCTCTTTCTATTCCTCCATTGCTTTCTCATTTCCACTCTCTCCTCCTCACTTTTCTCTCTAACCCATCCCCGATTGCCCTACTAACACTCTTCCCTTCTTCCCCTTCGAGCAACCTTAATCAACCCTCTCCTCACTTGCGCCCATGGTCATCTGTAACTCAGTTCAGTGGCTGTTCATTATGTCTACCTCTTCCCTTATCTTTACCTCCATCAATATCCAGGGTATGTGCCCAAAAAGAGATCCCAGGTCTTATGGGAGGCCTCACATCTACGTACTAATGTATTATTCCTTCAGGAAAGCCATTTTAAACTGGATTCTCATCCACCCCGTGACTCCACCTGTTTCCTCTTGGCCTGGTATGCTTCTGCTGAATCTAAATGCTGTGGAGTAGCTATTCTCATAGACTCCCTGGTCTCATGAGGGCGAGTTGATTGACCCGCAGGGCCTTTAACTGTTCCTTAACGGTAGTGTCTATGGCACCTCGTTCACTCTTGCCAATATATATGCCCCAAATTCTAAGGCTGTCAAGTTTATTATTAAAATCTTAAATCTCCTGGAAACATTTGCTCAAGGCTCTGTGATATTGGGAGGGGACTTCAACCTTGTATTCAATCCTTCCCTAGATAGCTCCTCTAATTGTTCTCAGTATTCTCTCTCCACTCTACACCGCCTTAATTCTCAGCTGTCTCAATCTCATTTACATGATATTTGGAGACTGCATAATACTAAAGATTATACTTTTTATTCCAGCCCTCGCAACATGTACTCCTTCTAGGATTATTTCTTTTTAGATCAATCCCTTCTGCATTTCGTTTCGCTGTTTTCCATTGAACCATCATTTATTTCAGATCATGCTCCTATTTGCCTAAAGCTCTCCCTTCCCACAGATGAGGTAAACCTATCTGGAAGTTGAATGATACCCTTTTGAATTCAGACTGAGATACATACCTTCTCCAATCCCGCGTTACTGAATTTTTTGAAACCAATGATACCCCAGATATCCCTCCTCCCATTTTATGGGAATCCCATAAATGCCATATGAGAGGAGAATTGATCAAACTAGGTGCGTATAAACAGAAACTCCTTAGATCTGAAATCTCCAGACTTCTTAGGACTATCCAGGTTAAGGAACAATCCCATAAGTCTACCCTATCTGCTGACATGGTGCATGTGCTCACTTTGGCTAGAATGGAACTTTTATCATTGCTTAAGAGTCAACAAGTTAAATCCTATCAATGGCACAAATACAGATCTGATTTACATGGCAACAAATGTGGTAAGACTTTAGCCTGTCTTGTACGCATCTGACAAGGCTAATGATACATCTCGAAAACCGTAGATGATACTGGATCTATTCATCATTCTCTCCCCTCCATGGCCAACTCCTTTCTGGACTTCTATGAGAAACTGTATAATATTCCTCTGACCCCTGCACAGCAACAACACTCCTCTTGGCTTTCTGACATTGATAATTTTCTGACACTCTAACACCTCCCGCTTACCTGCCCAAGGTATCTTGGATCTGGAAGCCCCTATAACTTTAGACGAAGTTTCCCTTGCTCTGAAACGTTCCCCACTAGGGAAATGCCCAGGTCCCGATGGATTCTCTGTCTCCTACTATCGTAAGTTTGCTTCTATCCTCATCCCGTACTTAACTAACTCAATTAACCATATCACCTGTGGCAACGCCTTTCCCCATCATGCTTTAGAAGCCCACATATCGGTTATTGCCAAGCCAGACAAAGATCCTTCCCAATGTTTGAATTACAGACCTATCTCCTTATTAAACGTGGACGTAAAGCTATTTGCCTCTATCCTTGCCCATCGCCTGAAGAAATACTTGCCTTCTCTCATCCATCTTGACCAGGCGAGCTTTGTACCTGGTCGTGAGACCCGTGACAACATTACTAAAGCTGTCTCTTTGTTGTACACTGCCCTGCAATGTAAGATGCCCTCCCTGCTGGTCTTGATTGATGCTGAGAAGGCCTTTGACTGTGTTGGTTGGCCTTATCTCTTTTCTGTTTTATCTCATCTGGGCCTTGGTCCTAAATGTTTTGCATTTATTCAATCTTTATATTCTTCACCAACTGCTAGGGTAAATGTGAACAGTTTCCTTTCAGATGTCTTCTCATTTAGTAATGGCACAAGACAAGGATATCCTCTTTCTTCTATCCTTTTTGATTTGGCACTGGAGCCTTTTTTGAATACTATCCGGTTGACAGACTCCATCTCAGATATAGCTGTAGGTGATTCTCAGATTGCTAGCAAAGCAGATGACATTCTACTCTTTCTTACAGCTCTGCACCAATCCCTGTCATCACTTATACCTTTGCTCTCTTATTTTGGTTATCTTTCTCATTTTAAGGTGAACTTCACTACGTCGGAAATTTTATGTTTAAATGTCCCTTCACCTATACTTCCAGACTTGAAAAAATCTTTCTCCTTTAAATGGGCAACCACGCATGTTAAATATTTAGGTATACTTCTTCCGAAAGATATTAATGTTCTTGTACAGACAAATCTGGACCCCCTCTTTCTTCTACTCACACTGATATTTCTAAATGGAAGCACCTATTCATCTCCAGGATTGGGCGGATTAACTTGGCTAAGATGATCCTGCTTCCTAGCATTCTCTATATTTTCAATACTCTTCCCATTAAGATTCCGTCAAAATCCATTCGTAAGCTCCAGAAACTGATTAATTACTTCATCTGGAAATTTCAAAGACCTAGGCTTCCTTTGTCCCAGTTACGGCTCAGCCCCCGAGACGGTGGCTTAGGTGTACCTGATCTCACAGCCTATTATCGAGCTGCCACCCTATCCAGACTTACAGACTTTTCTCGCTCTCACTCCGTATGAATCTCCTTAAGTCACATTTGCTGGTACGATTCCTCAGCATTCCCTCAGACTGCCAAGCATCACATTATACTGGGACATTTGATCTCTTTTTTGGAAATCTCTTAATAGTGCCTTATCTCTCCTACCCCTAGTATGCCAGTACTGTGTAATCCTGTGTTCCCACCAGGACAGCAGGATAAATCCTTTAATTTTCAGGCAAACAATGGCTTTGACCAGATCCAATGTTTCCTTTCTGACACCTCCATTAAACCATTTCCACACCATCTCTATTTTGGCAATACACACAAATCCGACACTTCCTACAACATCTAATTGTGCACAATTAAAGTTATTACGTTAAACTTGCTTTGAACCTCTTCTCTGTCCCCCATCAGTTTTCCAACGCGCTTTGACCAAATGGTACAGAAATCGACCTGCATTATAAACCTTACTATCACAGACACTGGGAAAGTGACCTCCGTATTTTCTTCCCCCAAAAGACCTGGCTTACTATTCAAAGATCACTAATCCATTCTGCGATGGATGTCTCTACAAAGGAATGCAACTATAAGCTACTGAACAGATGGTACCGTACTCCGTTACAACTTCATTCGTTCTACCCTGAGGTACCCTCGACTTGCTGGCGATTCACTTTGCATGAAGGTTCTATTGTGCATATTTAGTAGAGGTGTCCTTTGATTGTTCCCTTCTGGCGAGAGATCGCTGCTCATGTCAGTGCAATTCTTTAGATTATTTTCCCTCTTGATCCTCTTTTGTGCCTTTTTGCATGCACTCTTCCAACAAGTATCAATAATAATCCACTTACCAAATTCCTCCTCTTCCAGCTACTGAATGCCACAAAGAGTCTGCTCCCAACTCTGTGGAGATCTTCCTCCCCTCCTACTATCTTACTTTGGACACAGAAGGTCTCTCATTTCTACGACATGCAGCGTATACACATCCTATTCACTGGTACCACAGACTTATTTCATACCTGATGGCAGCCATGGATACTCTATTCTGCTCCCCTTCATCGGTAGCCTTCTGGCCTGACTGTTTGAAGTTGCTGACCTACACTCCGCGCACATACTCCCTCCCCCCATCTCTCTCTTTCCCCCCCTGCCTTTTTCCCCCTCCCCCTTCCATACTAACACTCTCCCTCCCCACTTGTTTAACTCCTCTTCTTCCACCCTCACCTTCCTGTCCTCACACTCTTCATACCTCTCCCACTCCTTCTCTGCTTCCCATCTGTTTCAACACTGTATTATCTCATCACTTATGATTATTGTACATTTGATGTTATTTGATTTCTCAAACCTGTTTTTGATTTACTCTTTTGTATATTTTGAAGTTTCTCAATAAACTTTGGCATAAAAAAAAGAGAGCCTCATTGCATAATTTATTTCTCCTCAGGAGACAGACACAGAAGAGAATGCCTCATTACATAATTTATGTCTCCGCAGGAGAAACACACCCTCAGGTGTGGCAGTAAGGAGGGAATATAGAAATCTCCTCCCTAATGCCAGTGCTGGAGATACGGGGGGGGGGGGTGATTTAGACAGGAGTGGGCAGGGTTTGCCCTCCCTCAACTTTCTGCTTAACCAGAAAAGAAATATGGCCATCACACACACACACATACATATATACACACACACATATAATGTGACACACACACATACATACACACACATACATACTGTGACACACACACACACACTGTGACATAAAAACACAAACTGTCACCCACTCTGATTCCCAGTGACCTCAGCTGGACCTGTAGTAGAACCACTGAAGGGAAGCTGCAGCACCCAGGGAATGTAATGACACTCAAAGGGTTAAGGTAGGCCCTCATTGCTCAATTATTTCATGAGTGTCAACATTTGCCATGCAAGACAGAGGACAGGCAGCCATCAGGTACACATTTAACCTCCTCACTGCCACAGGGTTGTGTATCAACTTTTACCCCCCAGGACAGACCAGCAGAATAGGGGGAAGTGTCCTGAAAACGCTCACACAGTAAATTTCCATCTCCTTCTCCAGCCTATTCCTAACACTTTTTCCCCTGTATTTTAAGCCCTTCCCCTTTTTTACCCCGAATTACCTCTTTAATCTCTGACCACCAGTACCACATGAGTCCCCTCCAGGGACTCCAGAAGACAAGGTTCCCAGGTATGAATACGCTTCCCACTGCTATTTAACATTACACACTAGTGTATACTGCATGCCTCTCTATATCTTAACCTTTTGAGTGCCAGAGGGGTGCACAACGCATTGTAAAGAAATACCTTGCAAACCTCTCTGGCACTCAGAGGGTAAACATGCTGGTTTACCGTTCATTTTATTTTCTGCTTTCCATTTGCACAACCCAAACACAGGCAATCCTGGCTCAAAGTAAAGGATAAATAAAAAATAACATTAATGTAATGGCATACCTCCAAAGTGTCCCTCCTTAGGAGGGACAGTCCCTTTTTGAGATCCAAATCCCTCTGTCCCTCTTTTCTTCCCTTTTGTCCCTCTTTTCTGGAGATAAGAATAAGTATCACATTGCTCCACACAATTAAAAGTCACATAAATGTTTAGTTAATCTTCAGTACATGTGTTTCTAAATTAGTCTGTGTAAATAAAATACTTTACACTTGCTGTAAATAATTTATTCAGTTACACAAACAGCTGTCAATAGGTTTAAACCCTTATACACTCTTAACTTGCAGGGAAGTAATGTACAAGGGAGGGAGGGATGTCGGATGCCTAGCCTACTCAAACAGTTAACCCTTGGAGTGCCACAGGGGTATGCAACGCATTGCTTTGCAATGCGTTGACAAGCCCTTTGCCACTCAAAGGGTTAAAGGGGTAGTAATATTTCTATTAAAGTATAGCTGTGTCTTCTATATATTTTTTTTTTTACATGTAGCACTATATTTAATTACTTACAGTGTTGTACTTAAAACGATATTCAAGCCGAAAGTATCCCCCCTGCCCCTTTCCCTGCATCACTCAGCCTCTCATTCTGGTCTGAAGGGTGTGGCAAGGGAAAATCTTCAGTAAGCAAAAGGGAAATCCTGCTCTCCTCCCTCAAGAGTTTCATTATAGTTGCTGACTGAAGATTGTCCCTCGCTGCATCCGTCCGGTCCCACGACCGGATTACACATCTAATGAGAGGTGACCAGAAGGGGTGTGAGGGGGATCCTTTTGACTTGAATAGACATTTAACTACAACACTCTAAGTAATCAAATATTGTGGTACATGTTACAAAAAATATCAAGAAGAGATAAACTTTAAGAGAAGTAGTACTATCCCTTTAAAACATTATGTACTCTTGACTTTTTATGGTGTGACCAAGTTGGAGGTTTTTGGAGCCTTTTTTTTTATTATTATTATTTTTCAGTTGGACAGTGGATGCTCAGGAGGATTCCTGTTCTTTCCTCAACTCCCAGACCCCCAGCCGATACCCCTGCCAGCCCCTAGGCTCAGGCCTGTTTCCTCAGAATCAACAGCGGCTTCTTCCTCCCACACTGGATCCGGACATTGCAAGGCACATTGTGGAAAGTGTCTCCACTGTACCAGGGCCAGTAATGTAGAGTGATTAATCTACATTATTTATTTATGTCATTGGGACAACGTCTTTATACATTAGCACCACTCTATTTAATACTTTGAGTGCCAGGGATGTAACTAATACATTGCACCGCAACACATTGGATGCCTTTCCACCACTCAAAGGGTTAACTCTGACATGACACACCACCACTGCTGTATTCTGGCCTAGTCTGACTAGGCCTGGGCCTAGGGTGGCAATTTACTCTCCCCAAACATCTTGCCAGTTTCATCAGTGTCATCTTTGTCCCCAAACAGCTTATTGCTGCTTAGAAGTGTGGCCTAGACAGGAAGTAGTAGGGCAAATGAAGATTGGGGGGGTGAGTGATTTTAGTCAGGTCCGGGGCAGCACAAAACCTAAATACACCACTGCACACTACTGTATACTGTATATTTTATGCTTTCCACTTCTACACGCCAAATACACATAGATACATAATACTGCAATTCTGCCCCAAAGTAAAGGAAATAACATGTCTGTTACTGTGTGTGAGCATGTCTGTTGCGTGCATGTGTGTGTGTGCGCATGTCTGTTGTGTGGGTGTGTGCATGTCTGTTGC
The DNA here is from genome assembly GCA_037306005.1 of Rhinophrynus dorsalis. Classification (NCBI taxonomy): domain Eukaryota; kingdom Metazoa; phylum Chordata; class Amphibia; order Anura; family Rhinophrynidae; genus Rhinophrynus; species Rhinophrynus dorsalis. The sequence goes on along the minus strand of CM074723.1, from coordinate 62,613,147 downwards.
ATGTGTGTGTGCATGTCTGTTACCTGTGTGTGAGCATGATTGTTGCTCGCATATGTGTCTGTGCATGTGTGTTTGTGTGTGTACATCTCTGTTACATGTGTGTGTACATGTGTGCATCTCCAGTGTGTATGCATGTCTTTTGCATGTTTCTGGTGCTCACTGTATGTATGTTTCTGCCTGTGTGTTGAATATGTCTGTGTTTATCAGTGTGTCCACATTTCAGACTCGTACACCTAATGGTCATAACATGATGGGCAACGCTGTCACAAATTGCTAGTCTATCTATATTTTTATATTTAAATATACAAATGTAAATAAAAAAAAATAAAATTAAATAGAAAACACAAAATATGACTATTGTGATATTATTTTAAACTAGTTGAACAGCCTGTGTACACGGGCCACAGTGCCACACAGCAACGGCCGAGGTGCAGTCATGCACACTAGAGACTGCCCCCGTTGCGGCTGATAAGGAAGCTGGGCGTCCGTAGTCCTCTCTGCACACTGGTCTGAATTCAGAGCGCCCCGCTCCATTATCAGCCGTAGAGCGGGCAGTCTCTACTGTGCATGATTGTAGTGCGGGCAGCCGTCAATACTGAGCATGACAGCTTCTGACAAACATACATTAGTGAATTATTATATAGGCTATAGTTTATTTATTGATAAAGAATATCATATAATATTAATATTATTAGAATATACTCTGTTTGGGACTTAGACCTCAGTGTTCCTTAACGTAAATGTGTATATATGGGATTTTTTTTAATGTAGTGTCTTTGATATTTATGCCGGCAAAATCAACTGCTGCGGGACTCAGAGTGACCTATATTCTAGAGAGGTAGAGAGGATATCTCAGTATACCTTATACCTTAAATAGAGGCATATAGAAAAATTAGCCTTGTCTTTAATATGCTTTCCATTAGTGGACTGCACATGGAGAGGATGTACTGTACGTCACTATATGCGTCCCATTGGTAGAATGCATGCAGAGAGGTTGTATGTCATTTCAGATTTGTAGTGTGCTCCATCTCAGACACTATCTCAGACAGGGATGCTGGGACGTGCAGCAGTTTAGCAGCAAAAAGAAGATTTGACTTTATAAGATATGACTTTATAAATAGAGGTGTGTTATGGCAGGATCTTTTTACTCTAACAAGAAGTAACAGTTGTTATGAAATGCGTAGACCGACCATATATAACATGGAACCACACAACAAATGTACTGTTAACGGCAGCATAGAGGAAGAGCAGGGATTCTAAGTCAATCTAGAGAGTTATTCACTTTTCATTCAGTGAGATGTAAACTTCAAAGATAAAGAGGCACAAGAAAGATGGGATTTGTTGAAAAATTATCTTTGATAAATATATGCATCAGTATATACCATTAGGGAATAAGTACAAGATGAGCAAATTAAGACCAATGTGGATTAATTAAATGGTTTGCTGATAAATAAGAAATAAGAAACAGGCTTTAAAAGTATTTAGGTCAGAAGGTCAGATACATAATTAAAAAGCGTAATAAAAAGCTAGCTAAAATTGAATATGAGAAACATTTTGCAAAAGAGAGCAATTCAAATCCTAAACAATTCTACAAGTATATAAATAACAAAAAAATATTAAGGTTGATATTGGTTGTTTTAAGGCTGAGAGAGGTGATAAGACTATGGCTGACTTCAAAAACACATTATTGTCTTTTGTATATACAAAGGAAGCAACAATGGCAGGTTATGGGCAAACTGACAGAATCAGAATTTCCTCCATCATGGACAAAGGAGACTGGGAAAGGTTATGCACCTGAGGGCATAAACCCAAGGGTATGTAAGGAACTTAGTTCTTTAATAGCTAGACCATTATACTTAATATTTATTGATTCCCTTTCTTCAGGTGCAGTGTGCTGTGATTGAAGGAAAGCTGATGTCATACCATTATTCAAAAATGGGTACAAGAGCTAAACCAGGAACTTATAGACTTGTGAGTTTGACTTCCATGGTGAGAGAGTAAGTAGTAATTTGGACAAGGATATTGATGCTGCTGTAGTATACTTAGATTTTGCAAAAGCTTTTGATACTGGGCCTCACAACAGTTTACTGTAAAATTAGGCTTCGGTTTAGGAGGTGATATTTGTGCATGGATAGAGAACTGGTTAAATGACAGATGGAAGGAAGTGATAAACTGAACCTTTTCAAGCTGGTCTAAAGTTGTAAGTGAAGCGCCACAGAGTTCAGTCCTGGCCCAATGCTAATGCTTTTTAATTTGTTTATTAATGATTTAGAAGTGGGAACTGAAAGTAATATATCAGTCTTTGCTGATTACACTAATTTGTGTAAAGAAATACATACAGAGAATTATGTTTTTTCTCTGTAGAAGATTTAGACAAACTGAGTGAATAGTCAGAAAAGTGGTAGATGAGGCTTAATGTAGATAAATGTAAGATTATGTTTTCAGGCTGTACAAGCAAAAGCTACAAATGCACTAAATGGGAAACCATGTGGGGAATCCTCATTAGAGAAAGATTTACGAGTTCTTATAGATGATATATTTCACAACAATGTGCAGAGTCACTCAGCTGCTGCAAGAGCAAATAGGGTACTATCATGAATAAAAGGGCTATACAGTAGATATGCTTGATGCAAATATAATTCTAACTCTATATAAATCCTTGTTAAGGCTTCATCTACAATATGGAGTATAGTTTTGGCCACCATTTTTTTAAAAAGAGACCTGCAACAAAACTGAGTAATAAGTGAGAATATAAGTTATGAAGAGAAACTAGCCAAACTGACTTTGTTTACATTAGAGAAGAGACTTCTAAGGGCTGATATGATTACAATTTACAAAATATATATGAGGTCAGTACAAGTCAAAGAACTATCCAAGGAGCTATTTACTCAAAGAGCTGAGTGAAGAACAATAGGTCATCCATTAAGTCTAGAGAAAAGGCAATTCAGGGCTGCAAAGTTATAGAATCCTTTGCCTCTGGATGCTGGGCTTGCTGATACTGTAATTGGTTTCAAAAATTGAATGGATACCTATCTAGCACAGAACATTACTGAGAATGATGACAGTTGGCTTCAATGTAGATAGGTTGTTGATCCAGGGAAATATCTACCATTTGGATTGAGGAAGGGTTTTTTTGGAAATGGCTTTAATGTTTTTTTTTTTTTGCCTTCCTCTGGATCAACGGGGTGATATGGTATGGGCTGAATGTGATGGATGCATGTCGTTTTTTCAGCCTCATCAACTATGTTACTAGGTTAAATAAAGGATAATAAATAATAATATTTAGGCATAAGTGAAATAGACATGATAATTTTTTGTGTAAAATTGATTCAGTACAAATCATGGATGGACAAAGGGAAAGGGATCAGGATAGGTGAGGGAAAGGAGCACAGGTAAAGAAGCACAGGACAGCAGGAAGTGAGATGGGTCATTGGGTGGGAATGAGTAGAGGACACAGGGCACGACATGGGAAGCAGGAGAGAGAGAGAGAGAGTGAGAACATTAAAAAGAAGCATGCCAAAAGGACCTAAGAGAATAGAGCAGGCCAAGGACATAGAAGGGTGAGGAGTCAGTCATCTGAAAGGTTTTCATAGAGTTTTCAAAGGGTAAAGCACGTAAAATGGAAATGGGCAGGCCGCATAGTAAGAACATGACTGTAGATGGAAAAAGACATCTTAGAATGGATTTCACTTGAATATGCCCAAGAAGAAGACTGAAGACAAGACGGGTAGATGAAATTACAAATTTGTTGGTACACAGTGCAACAAAAAGCTCAAGTTGTTGTAAACTTGCTGAGGAGGCCTTAATCTTGCAGTGGATCGACTATGATGATGAGATGATGATATAAATTTATAAAAATATACATATATTTAAACTGTTCTTTAAAGAAATATAAAATCAGAAACCATAAAAATTATATTTTCAGGGTCACTGGGATTACAGGCTCAAAGACCACATGAGCATAGAAATAGCCAAAAATAGCACCACTTACAATTAGGTTGTGACTATATATTGCCTACTCTGCCTAATGATAAATCCAGTCCAGCATTTGGATGTAATACGTTGAAGACATTACTACTGTCCAAGGGCTTACATGTTAATAATCTCCAAAGTAAAGCTACTGTTTTTCTGGCAAAGATATTATTAGTGTCAGTGATTAGAAAAGATTAGATTAGATAAGAACCCTCTTATGATTTATCAGTTAATATGTGTTAAGAAAAATATGAGTTTTAATTCATTCTTTTAAACACTGCACATCCGGTACACAGTTATTAACCCTTTGAGTGCCAGATGGGTACAGAATGCATTGCAAAGCAATGCATTCCGTACCCATCTGGCACTCAAAGGGTTAAACTGTATTTAATACTTTTCTCAAATCACTGGGATTCCATTTGTATTAGATGATGGCTGTAATACTGTGGAGACCTTGCAAATCTTCTCAGCTGTGAACATTCATCTGTGTGTATGTATATGTACTTAATGTAAATGGCACAATAATATAAACTAACACTTTAAAGGTCCAACCTCTTGATAAATTTAAAATAAAAACAAGAAAAATGTTTCTTACTTATTCAGTCATTTTCTTATTTCCTAAATTGCTACAAAATACTGTGAATTTCTGGCAATTTTCCATTTTTATTTTTTTCCATTCCTAAAATTATGATATATTTTCTGTGTAAAACCATGCAGTCTCTAATGAAAGTTTTCACTCTTTCTGAAATCCCTTCCTCAGGTTCACCCTGATCAATCCTCATTTTAACTTTAGTAAGTGAAAACAGAAAATCCTAAGATCACCCTCTCAAAATATGTTTAACATACCTACTTGTATTTAGAACAGCTGCATTTTCTCAGTGATCCCAAAATTCAACATTTGAAATTATGTCTTTGATTCATCTATATGGCTAAAACATTCAGAAATGTCTTTATTTAGATACATTTGATAAATGACTATAAATTGTTGATTCAGTTAAATGGTTGATGTAAATCACAAGGTATTTGTCCTCAGTTCACTTGCATTTGAATTTAAATACATTCAAATAAATAGGACGAAAATGGAATCATCTTCTTCATTCCACATTTCAAATCACCACATAATCTCCAGAAGCCTCCGCATTACCATAACTCTTTTCAACTAATTTATCTTTGAGATTTACATTAGATAACTGTAGATGTTTAGTGTCTATGTGTTAGATCAAATATGTATCTGTTCTAAATCTGGTGGAATATCAACAACTGAAATTGTGTCCTTAATCAGCAAACTAAAGTGTATCAGTTCTGATGAATACAGTGCCAAATGCACCATAGAGACAAATGCAAAAATTCCTCAGATTCTCAATAACATAAATTGGCTTTAACCACTGGAATGCTAGTGAGATAGAAACCTTTTTAGCATGCAATGGTTTAAAAGCCCCATTTAAGTGAATGGGAATTTTTATTTCTCCCCTGTGGTGCAGTTGGCTGGCCCCAGAATTGCTCCACTTTAGCTTGCTGAATAAGGCGATTAGGATACAAAGTAGCACATAATTTGCAGGGATACTCAATTCTTAGAGAAGAACAATAAATATATAAATAAGTTGTTCTTAATTTAAAGGGATAGTAATATTTCACAAATAAAGCAGTTCTGATTAATCTTCATAGTATGTGGGCAGTGGAGAATGTTATTTCAATACTGTCAGAGTTGCAGTTCAAGAGTAATTGAATGATAACGTATGGTCCTCCCATCACTTTTACTGATGTAACACTGCTCACCTCAGAGCAGAGAGACTGTCCGGATGGATTGCAGAGAGGGACAATCTTCAGTGAGCATAAGGATATACCTAAAAACTTGTCAAGGGGGGAAGGGTTTTCCTTATGTTCACAGTAAGAAGAGTGTCCCTTGCTGTGAGCTGTCCGGTCCCATGACCGGATTCCTCATCTGAGGAGAGGTGGCTTACATTAGGTAAAAGTGGCAGGAGGGGGATACTTTATAATTCAATTACTTTTGAACTACAACTCTGACAGTATTGAAATAATACTCTCCATGGCCCAGATACTATGAAGATTAATTGGACCTGTTTTTTTGTGAAACATTACTATCCCTTTAATTAACAGATAAACTTATCTAGAAGAGATGGACAAAAAACATACCACCAGGAGAGGGCTCCTAGATTTAACAGAATCATCTGTATAGAAGTATATAAGATAGGAGTTAAATATACACTGAAATACTCACATGCTCACATGCTGACCAGTGTCTGGCTGTCAACAACTGGTCTTTGGCCTATGGGGAATCTTTGTGCTGACCCTCCCTGTTAATAGGATCCAATTGTCAGTGCATACCACTGTGTTACAGGAAGGCTTCCCCTTTCATAGAACAAATGAATGACTATATGGGTGGATTGTATCCAAAATGATACCAGTGTAAAAAAAGATATATGGTTTATTAAAACAATTTAAAAACAACCCTCAATGGCATGTGAGTATTTCAGACTATATTTAACTCCTATTTTGGTATACATTATATACAGGTGCTTCTGTTCCTGGTGGTTTTGTTTTTATCAGCTCTGGAAGTGCTCCTTTGGAGGAGTATGAATGAAGGATTGTGCTGCAGTCATATATGATCTGAGTGGAGGCAGTGCTAATATGATATATCCTCCACAAGCGCAGGTGACTACCAGTAATTTTAAAGTAGCCCTCATCAATATGTGAGTGCATTTGTTGTTGGTGTGATAAGTTTATTCTATTGAACTACTGCACTATAAGACACTCCTCCTCCTTGATTTTTTATGTTTTTGATTTTTCCTTCTATTTCATTTTTTTGTTATCTAAACTAAAATAACTCCTCCCCTTCCTCTGCCCTACTAAAGTCACCTTCCTGTATTAGTGGTTAGTTTGTTAAAATGTCTGCATAGGAGGTAAAGGGCAATGTATAGCTAGAGATTGTTGAAGGTAAGTCTTAGAAAGCCTTGAAACAGAATGCCCAGAAAGCAGCTAGACTGCACCAATGGTCCCTCTATTACAAGAGATGGATTCATTATGAACTCTACCTCCCTCTCCCAATTAATCCTATGAAAGTAGTCCATGTAAGTTCTATAAGGCCTTGCTCATTCATACTGAACTGCATATTCTGGATTATTTTAAGGTTCCCCTACATGACCAAGGTACTTTCTGCAAAACAGGTGGTTGATAAGACACAATATTAAGTATTTTATCACTTTGTTTTAAATCTACATATATGTTTGCTTTTCCTTATTGAAGTATGTGTTTATAGAACTTGAATGATATGCCTATTTACCATGATACCTCTTCATACAGGTCATTAAGGCTTTGAATATGATATTGATATTCTTATATTTGTACTGCATATTATATCTGAATTTGTTTTATTATAGATAATATATGCCATGGGAGTACTGTTGATGCAGTTTGCAATGAAAATACAAATACTTATGTTTAAAGATCATGTCATCAATTTTATTGTAGGCATCTTGGTGCTGTGTGCCAGGACAGCTACTTCCTCCATTTGTTTTTTTGGTCGCCTCCCTAACTACGCCAACGTACGCCAACCTCAAAGGCTGGGAATCAGTCTGCCATCATCTCTCTGTTAAGGGCCTTTGATTGAAACAGGACTCTCCCTTTCCATCATTATCTTTGAATTCAGAGCAGTCTGCAGGTATCTTATATCTATGATAACCCTTTTGAAGGGATAGCCCATTAGTATAAAATTCAACAACACTACAACAGTAGCATACATATCACCAGTGCAGATCTTAGCAAAAGACAACCTGGTTAGATTACAAAAGGTTTTACAATAGGCAGAAAATCGTGTTTTCTCCTTAGTAGTAGGGGTGACCAAAAATGAGAAAAAAATTCCTGCATGACTTTTGCAAAAAATGGATGATTTTTCACATTTTTGAGAAAGTTTTCTAATTTTTGCAATGAAAAATGTTCCTTCTTTTCACCTTTTAGAACAAATGTTTTCTATGGTGCAACATTTCCCATCACAATATTACTTCTTATTAGGGCTGCAGTGGAAAAATAAGTAGCTGAAAGTCAATATTGTGACAACTTTGGCACACATGCTTTGAAAAATTTGTTAGCATGCAGAGTGCATTTGTCCTTTTCTCACAACTCTAACTTCCTGCTTAAGTAATGATGTCAAGAGATAGAAAAAGTACAAACTACAATGTGGCAGATGTGTATGATAGCGGTGGTGGGGGAGTGGTGTGATTGATGTATGTATATATATATATATATATATATATATATATATATATATATATATATATATTCCTACAGCAGTTTAATATCATGTTTGCTTCAAATGTAAGATATCTTTCTTCTCAGACTACTGATACAAATTACTTATTGGCCATAGCAGTTGCCCCAAGTGTGATAGATTATAACAAACCTTCTTCACATCCCTCCTCCTCCTCCTGCTACTGTTAATACATTTGGCCTGGCTTTTTGCTTGTACAATTCAGGCACAGCCATTCTGGAAAAATAACTGCGGCTTAGGGTATGCCAAAGTGGACCTACACATGACATCAGTTCTCTGAAACCTTGGTTTTCTACAAAAAAAATATTGCAGCACGTCCACTGCCAACATCTTGGCAACCCTGCTATTTCACAGGCGTACCTTGAGATAGTTTTTATTACGTTTTTGACTCCTTCTCAGGAACTCAGTCAGTGTGGTTTGTCAGGGCATGGAAAAAAAAAAACCTGTAACTTTATTGCTTTAACAACATGACTAGAGTTGGTGGTGGAGGTATAAACAGCATGTGTGGGCAGTGTATGACTCTTGTCACCTACTACAACAAAAACAGAGTTATCATACTTCTCTGCAGCTGGATCCATATGTGTTTGGAATGAACCAACTGTTGGCAGTGGCACACTCTCTGATGCATAAATATTTCTGCTGCTGATAGTTGTGGCACCTCTGACCTGATGATAGAGTCTCTTTCAGTCAGACCTGTGGTTGTGCTTCAGGTGGGATCTCATAGAGGAGGTGCCACTGTCTAGGTGTGAGCCTGCTTGCCCCCCTCACATGCTTTTTGCACAGACAACAGATAGAAACATGCTTAGCTTTTGGATCCCGAGTGAACTATCCCTATATTGTGGACTTCATGGACTGAGGGGTTTCTGTGGGGCTGATGCTACTACTGGGGCTAGATGTTGATGCTGTTTTACTGCACTACAACTAGGTGTCAAAGGTGCAGCACTTCCATCAGCAGCAGAGAAGGCACTCATCATAGCTAAGGTTGTGGACATCATCATCTCTCTCACTCTCAACTTTATCTGTATCTGAAGAAGAGAAGGATACTGGAGGGATATATTCTAGATTTTCGTAATCATCATCATGCATCATTAGGTCATCCTCAGCATCACCATCACCTACTTTCAATTTTACAAACTTTAATATTGTCAATATTAAAAAAAAGAAATCAACTGAAGCCACTCCAATCTCTCAAACTTGTATAAATTGATAGATATAAGGTTATAAGCTTCCCCCTCCCTCCCCTTTCATAGACGTTAGTGATCTATTGGACAGCAGCAGATTCTGGTCATTTGACTCAAATGGCACAATCTACAAATAAATACTTCTTTGGAACGGTCTACAAAGTTCTAGGAAACGGGAGAAGTTTTTAACCATATATCTCTCAAACTATACAAGTCTGAGAGATCAGAGTGACTTCAATCAATTTCTTTTTTTAATATTGACAATATTAAAGTTTGTAAAGTAAATCCATTACTATCCCTTTAATGTAGATAAAATGTAAGGTTATGCATTTGAGCTGTAGAAAAAAACATGCTACTTATACACTAAATGGGAAACTACTTGGGGAATCCTCATTAAAGAAATATTTAGGATATACTGTAACTGTTTTCAAAAAAGCAATGGATACCTATCTAGCAGAGAACAATACTGAGAATTGTGACAGAAGGCTTCAAATCAGGTAGGTTGTTGATCCATGGAACTATCTGACTGCCATTTGTAGTCAGGAAGGAATATTTTTACCCACGTGGGGCTTAACTGGAAATGTCTTGAATGTTTGTTTGTTTTTTTCCTTCTTTGATCAACAAGGGTGTTTATACATGGGTTAGACTTAATGGACACGTGTCTTTTTTCAACCTCATCAACTATGTCAAAAACATGCTGGTTCCTCCTCTCACAAACACAGAATGGCATGCTGTGAGAGCCTGACACCCTTTTATATGCCTGCAAGAAAATAAGAAAAAACTGCCATGTGATTGGAAAAAAACTCTTTCCATTGATTTCAATACAATGAGCTTGGCGAAAAAACAGGAAAACTGTACTTTTCACAGAAATTTTTTTGCCAAGTGGGAAGTGACATTTTTTGCAGATTTTGGTTTGAGGTTAAAGTTTTTGTCCATCCCTACTTATTAGCCATTTTCTTCCCAGGAGCAGAAAAGTGGTAAGCTGGTTATCTCAACAGAACAACTATTGACCAATCAAATGGGAACTCAAGTACAAAATATTCAGTGCAATAGTAGTCAGATAGGGCCTACCAGACATAGATATGATAGTATTCAAACACAACAAAAAATGTTGCTATGAACAAGGAATACAAAGCCCACAGCAACTGATGCAATGGTTATACAGTGGTATTACAGTCTGGCGTATATCTTTCCTCCAGAAGCAATGATCCCCGGGATCCTTGTGAAGATTAAGAAGCTAAAAGCACATATATGGATGATGGATCTGTTAATCGCAAACCATAGACTCTGTAGCTCATTCCTGATTCTACACGGGTCTACACAAACCCAGTCAATCTGGCCCTATTGACACGGAACTTTAACCAACAATATAAAAATGTAAAGGTTTCTTTGACAAGGTAATTCAAAGAATTATGAAAAACAGTTTCCTCTAAAATGCATAATAGGATCTCAAAGGCATATATCATCTTTCACAAACAGAAACAGTTGGAGTCTCAAAACTTCAATTTGCTTATTCTATTGGCTTTTTGTCAAGCAGGATTGGAAAAGGGACTGAAACTTAGTTCATTGAAAGTTCAAATATCAGCTTTGTCAGTGTTAATTCAAAGAAAAATACCAGATATTCAAGTTGTTTGGAAGTTCCTACAAGGTATAATCTACATGGGATTTGAACTTGGTTTAAAAGGTTTTACAAGAAGAGCCCTTTGAAACATTGTCTTAGGTATTTTTCAGACATATTACTCCCTGAAAATACACTATATTTTCATGAATTGATTAAAAACAAGCCTATACCCTTAAATCCAGACTAGTACCTTTCCAATTACAACCCAGTGTCATGAGCATCTTATGGCCTCTCATGCAGAAGTCTTCAATAGAATAAATCTGTAAAGCAACCATCCCATTCTACAGGGTTAGAGTTCTTGCTTCAGAAGATGTCATCTTTAGGCATAAGGTTATATAGAAGCAGTAACTCCATAGAACTTTACTGTTTCTCCCCATAGGGAATGTCAATGGATCAGAGAAAAGGCAAAATTTGTTAGCCTATTTCAAATAGAGGGATTTTTGCAGGAAATGTGGCAAATTGAGAAAATTCACATGCAAAAAAAGACTTTTCTCACATCTCTTTTTATATCTTTACATAGATAGGTGCATACATTCGTCTTACATTCCCAATATAATTTAACCTATTGACAAGCAGAGGAGTGCGCAGTGGTCCTGAAAGAGCTTATAATGACATTACCAGACATAGCTTGATGTTATAGGTTACAATATTATGGCTCCTGCACACAAAAGAAAGAAACTGGCGGATATCCATGGCAGTGAGGAGACCTTTGTGAAATGGTTAGATCCTCTGAAGCTTGGGGAAGGAGAGAAATTAAAAAAGAGAAAACACTACAAATCTCAAAAGAGAAATTAAATGAGGCTTTTACTACTCCAGTGTCAATGGTATTCCTTACAGAATCTGAGTGTTTGCTGGCATCACCTCTCCACTTTAACCCTTTGGAGGCTAGAGATATATCTCATGTATGTGTCGGAGAGGTCTCTAGCCTCCAAGGGGTTAAAGTTGCTGCATTTTAATAAAATGACTGTGAAAAATGTACGCCAAAAAATTGAACTGGTTTTCTTGCAATTGCCTAGAATTGTATCACATTTTAAACTATAAGTCTTAGGCCAAGAGTTTTATTTTGACTATTGCACACATGACCTCTCTGCTCAGCCAGCTCTACTATATGTGTGAGCACATGGGAAACTGGAGGAGGTGCAACCATAATGCTCTATCTACAGAGAAGAGCATAGCTAACAATCAGAGGCGTAACTAGAAGCCACGGGGCCCTGGTGCAAGAATTGCCATGGGCCCCCCTCTGACCTCACTGGCCCCCCTCAACCACATTGGCCACCTCTACATTGCCCCTCAATCTCCACAATGCCCTTTCCACAATACCCCTCATTCTCCACATTGCCCCTTCATCTCCACAATGCCCCCTCCACATTGCCCCCATCACAAAGCCCCTCATTCTCCACAATGCCCTTACCACACTGCCCCTCATTCTCCACAATGCCCCTTCCACACTGCCCCTCAATCTCCACAATGCCCCTTCCACATTGCCCCTCAATCTCCACATTGCCCCTTCAAAAATGCCCCCATCACAATGCCCCTCATTCTCCACATTGCCCCATCTACACATTGCCCCTACTGACCCCCCCTCCTACCTCGAGTCCCTGGTGGTCTAGCGGCGTGTGACATGCCGAATGAGGCACAGACCAAACTCCCGCGCGGTTGTTAGTAATGCAGAGCGCTGGGAGATTATGTCATCTGCCAGCGCTCTGCATTATTAAAGCGCCGGCCGCCGGAGATCAGCTGTTCTGTGGGCGCGTTGCAAGGAGGTCGCAGGTGTGACCCCTGTTGTTATGCCACTGCTAACACTGTGAGGATCTCAAGGACTGTGATCTAGCCTACAGTTTGATTAACATTTATTACAAATTATAAATACATGCTGATTACAGTAGTAATCTAATAAATAAGAGAAACAGAGGAGGAACTGCAGGCGAGGCACAAGGGTGCCAAGTGAAAAAAGGTATAGAGAGCCACACTGAATATTATGGGCACACATATAAAATATTCTACAGTTGGAAAGTTCATATGTGCTGCTGCTATAAAGCCTCTCTTTAACCCTTTGGATTATAGAGATTTATAGCAATGCTTTAAAGCATCCAAGATGTTGGAATTCCCAGAATTCAATACAATTCTGGATTTTAACCTCTCCATTGCACATGGAACCAGAAATCCAATAGAGTGCAATATAGGAGTCTCTGTCAATTGTGAGGATACTAATAGTACTACATGGGGTTAGCTTTATTTCTGAGGTTCATGTTTCAAGATAATCATCCTATATAATAATTCACTAAATCGTGTGTAATGCTGTGACATGCGCAGTAGACAATGCTGAGTGGGCTGCAGTCATGCACAGTACAGACTGCCCGCGCCGCGGCTGATACAGAGCTGGGCGCTCCGAAGGAGCGACCAGCTCTGTATCACTCGTGGCATGGCAGTCTCTACTGCACGTGACTGGCCCGCGACTGGGTGGCAGTGGCACTGTGGCCTGTGTAACGGGCTGTTCAACTAGTTAATTATATTCTGCTGACATGGTCCATAGCTCTGCTGCAGACACTTAACTATTCATACTTTTGTTGTGTGATATTATCATGCCAGCAGCTTCCAGAGCACGATTTGAATCCCAGGTACCCTAGGCAAGACACTCTAGGTGCTCTTAGCTCTAAATATGGACACAGCCAAACTTCTTATATGACGCTGCCCCCAGTCCAACCCATTGTTTTGTAGCAAATAAAATACCTTTGGCCCATAATAAGCAATAATGAATAAAGAGTTAACCATCTGATTGCTAGAGAGACAAAGCCTTGCTCTGCAACATGTTGGATACATCCCTAGCATCCAAGGTGTAAAATAATAGCCTATAAAGAGGTATATAATCTGGTGCAGGAACATAGAGCTTGCTCTGGCCACACCTACAAATTAGAATGTGGGCATGGTCAGCACATCTGAGGCATAGCCCCTCAAAATTTGAAGCTTTAAGCAGTTGCCTACTCTGTCTATTGGGAAATATGGCCCTGGCGGCTTAGGAACAGATGTGGAAATGAAAGTTACAACAACATTTTTGGGACAGGCTGCATATATTTTTCAATGCTGGCATTATGGTACCAAGCCACATGGATGAGAGAGATGGGACTGCATGACATATTCAACTTAACCAATTCTTTGCCAGTATGGGTGAATAACCGTTGCAGAAAGTTAACACCAGTTACCAAATTGTAACATTTTGATACATATATCCACATTTATAAACTTTATCTGAAGTTTTCCTGTGCCAAACTTACAAACAATCAAACATTTACTCACTCTCACATTCATAAGACACACACATGCACAAACCCTCTCACTCTGTCTCTCACTTTTCATGTCCGTCCTTTCTGGTCATTAAGTCACTTTTATCTTTATTTCCTTACACAGGTTTTTTTTTTTTCATGAAGATCCAACAGGATATCAACATTGCCTGCTATATTGGAATGGGCTGCTGTGTTTTATATTAGGGGACCTCAAACGTATACTCATGCCTCTCAAACAGGACTTCTTTTCAGAATCTCCTTAACCCTATTAACCCCTTAAGGACAGGGAAAATCTGGGGTGGTTTGCACTTAAGGACCAGAGCAATTTTGATCTTTCTGACCATGTCTGTGTTCAACAATATTTTTCCTCTAAGTCTTTTATCCCAGCCACAAAAATTATACACTGTTTTTAAGCACAAATAGGGTTGTCTTTTATATGGCTAACCCATCATTTATTTTATTTATATTAAAGTAAAGATAAAAAAATAGAGAAAACATAATCTTTTATAGATTTTCCTCTGATAATTTGTGCCAGCTTGTTAATTTTTTGTTAATAGTGGACAAAACATATGAACAGTCATTTGTACCTTCAAATTTACAGTTTGGGGGGGCATTGTCCCTCTGTGGCAAAAATTCCCATGTCCCTCTTTCCCTCCCTGCTTTTGCTCTGTTAAGAGATTACAGTTTGTGGTTTGTATATAAGTGTTTTACATTGCTCCAAAGCAATAAATCTCATTAATGTTTGTTTTATTTTCAGTATATGTGTTTATTATAAGTCTGTGTAAAGAAAACTGGTCTTGCTTCCACTGGTTTATTTAGTTACCCAAAGAGTTGTCAGTAGGTCATACAGTGACCTACTCTTAATCTTGTCACAGCTCCAGCAATGTAGGAGTTAATACCTCCATCTCTGGCTCTTTCTGTTTTGTTTTTCTCTGTTTTCTGCTTCTATCATACTCACCCAGTAAGGAAGAGATAAGCTGAGAACAGTGACAAATACAATGTTTAAGACTTATAGTGTTTGTCAATGGAAAAGCTGGTACATGTGACTGCTATACTGGCAAAGCAGAGAAGGACTGAAACTGAGCACTCCAGTCCTGGAGAGCTCAGTTTTAGTCTCTGCAGCACTGAAATGCACTATAATTTAAACCATGATGTGCCAGGACTGTCATGGATCCTTATGGGAAGTTTACCCATGACGGTCCTGGCACATCATGGGTTCATAATCTCTTATGGACCTATTTGATCTTTGCTGATGTGCGGTACATGTGACCTGTTACATGTACCGGTGCTCCGAGCTGGGGTCTAAGGGAAACCACTCCAGTCTTGGAGCAGTCAATTTCAGATCTTGATTTTACTTGCAATTCTCCCGCAGGAATTCTGTAAGTAAAAAGTACCTGACATTCTATGACCGTCCGCGGTCCTTAAAGCACGTCACGTCACGTCATTTATAAGAGATCATATAATTCCTTTGATATGACAGTAGGAATAAAGAATATATATTTTTAACTTGTTGCTGGAGTAAAATGAGAGTGAAATAAATGTTTTATATAAATATAGAAGAATATTGTTATTATTGGTAATCACTGGTTGAAGCGAGGGATAAATTTGTAATTAACCACATATAACCTATGTTTAGCATCTTTTTATTTATGTTTAACAATTCAGACCTCGAGGGGGGGCACCACGAGCCCTCCTGATATCCCCCCCTATCATGGATCATCTATCCAGAAGGACAGATGATCCATGTGGTGACTTGGAAGGCATTTTCTGCCTTCTTTAGTACTGGAACGGCTGTATAAGCCTCTTCCAGTACAAGTGCTCGAATGAATGAACCTGTCCCCAGGTCATTCTTAGAAAAACAGCGCTGTGCTTTCATCAATGAATCAGTCACCTGGACTGACCCAGGTGACTGATTCATTGATGAAAGCGCAGTGCTGCACTTTCTAAGAACGACCCAGTGACAGGATTCATTCATGTTTGCAAAATACATGTTGCTTGTTTTTAATGTAATGCCAATTTTAGAGTGGATAATAGAAATGAGGCCGTATTATCAATCTGTCTCCATCACAGCTCATGTCAGGGTCCCTATCACTGTCACCTATCAGTCAAAATATTTGTAACTTTTTTAAATATTTTACATTTTTTTGTTAACTGTCCCTATCACCATCGACCAAAAAATAAATAAATAAGGAAGGAACTTGGATCACAGCTTCCTGTGTCTTCCCAGTCAGTCACACAATATTTTGGAATATTTACGGTAAATGTCCTTTGCTCCCTTCTCACACCCCCAGACTCCCCCAGTTCAGAGATAACAGCCAAATTAGGAAGGACCTTGGATCACAGCTGTCTCTCAGTCAACCAAAATGTCTTTCTTTTGGGTAAACCTCCTTTCTCCCTTCACTCTCCCTGAGAGTACCCCATACTCACCTACCACAGAGAGCAAATTGCCTTCCGTCAAGACTCCCTAAACTACTCTCCAACTTTGCTATATTTTCCTATCCCAAGTAGCTCAAAATTGTGCTGATTTTTATCTTGCTAACAAAATTAAATGCTATGGGAACCTAACAACCTTCTTAAACTACCCCTGTGAGAAAGGAAGGGAATCTTGCCACGTGGTGGGGAAATTCAGTCTTACCATTGATTTTAATGCAATGACCTAGGGTTTAAAAAGCAGAAAATCAGTACTCTATGTGAAAATTTTCCCACCCGGAGGGAAGAACATTATCACCTGTTCTGCTTTTGAGATGAAATGTTTCTCCCAGCCCTATTACTTAAATTAATTTAGTGTTAATATAATTTTATTTTATAATCGGAAAACAAAGGAAAGTAATAACTATAGTTATAAATAACAGATCAGACTTCAAAATTGCTTTGCTGAATTGCAGCCAATAAAATACTCTGATGTAAAATAAAGGTTTTATAGACATGACTTTGTCCTCTTAGCTAAAAAACATCTTTCTTTATGCAAAACAAATGCTTTTCAAATAGAAATATTTGATTTAGGACACATTAGAAAGATGATGTCAGTACTTGAATTTGACAATGGAACAAAGATTGCCAGATAAAGAATAACCTGAAGTGGACACAATGGCAAAACAAAACGATAAACCCTTTGAATGCCAGAGAGGTATTCAATGCAATGCAATGCAATGCAATGTGATGGATACCTCTCTGTTACTTAAAGGGTTAAGATTAGGGATTAATGAAAAGTCTCATTTTGTTCCCATGGGAATTTTCACAAAAAAGCATGATTTTCTATGGGATAGAGAAAAAGAAATAATAAAAAATAGTTCAGAGTTGTTCAGAGTGCTGGCTAGCATAATGAGCAGCAAGATGCTGATGTTCCTAACGCAGACAAGGAGGTATCCTAAAGCAGTAGTGAAGGGAACCCACTTTCCTCTGCCCAAAAGGTTCCCCAGTCCCCCCAGCCATAGATTTGTGGGTAAGTATAATAAAGAAGTGGCCACTGGTAGCAGTATCAGCAGCACAGTTGTGCCTGCTTCTGTTTGTGTACTCCTTCTAAGGTGATGGCAAGTGTAACAGCAGAAGATCCTCTATCACATTTGTCATCACCAAATAGTCCTAGAGAGCAGAAAGAGACTGGTGGTACTGCTGGTAATGAACGTGCAGGTAGTGCAACAGCTTGTATGGAAGACAGTATGAGAGTGTTTTTGGCAGAAAACAATCAATAAGGAATTTAAGAAAGAGATGCAGCTGGAAATGGTAACCACCACCACCAGCAGTAACATTCTGTTCTTTTCTGCTGCTGTTATTCTTGATGCTAAGTCATCAAAGACAGACATTCATCTATCACAGAGCGGGTTGAGGATGACCAGGCTACTGTGCCACAGACCACTTTGGCCACCATGGGATTGTGTTCAGCAAACATTGAAACACTTGTCACCACTACGCCTGTTGTTAGCTCTAGTGCTGATGCTGAGGCAGCAGTAGCAGCATCACCTGCCCCTAGACATTAAAGGTGATTTTGGAGATGAAAGTCATTCTTTTCCACTTCTCCCCATACTGAACTCAGCGGTGTGGGAATATTTTTTCCCTTGGGGTAAGCAAAGTCTGATCTTCAGTGACTGCACTGAGCACTATGTGTGATAAGCTAGCAAAAAGGGTTAAGGAGGGGATACACCTTGGCACACCTGCCCCCATTAAGTCAATGCAACTTAAAAACACCACCTTTTATGTTCAGCATGTAAAACCCAAATCCCCAAAAAGGAAACTGATTGCTGCTGCCACTGTATTCCTTGTCCATTCCTAAAGGCACAAAGAACAGCGTTAAAAGTCCAAGAGGTAGATAATAGAAACCCAGCCTGGAAGTTCAGTGATGAATGTAACATCTGCATCATCATCATCTTTTTGTGCTAGGGTCCAGTGTATCAAAATGCACCCCATGGCCCTGCATCAGTATGCTCAGGGTCCTTTTCCTCTTCTGGTGTACCATCTTTTCCTCCATTACCTCTCCCACCACCTGATAGTCTGTAGATGTGAGGATCTGGCAGTTCATCCACATCCATTGCACGTTTTATGGTGTATTGAACACACACAGCAATTTGGTGGAGAACAATCAAATTAAGGGTAACAGGGAGCATCTGCAGACATTCCACCCTGCTGCACATGCTAAGCTGGTGACAAGGAGGACTCGTTATTTATATTAAGTCTCCTTGTCATTATGTGTCTTACGGGTGTGAACAAAGGCCATAGTGACAGCAGCTTTTGATTTCTTAGGTGATGGACTAACATTGCTGACCAAGAGGTAAATGTGGTAACTGCAGTTGTGCCCGTTGCTTAATATGAGAGCAGATGTAGCCATAGTGATAATTCACAGTCCTACTATTTCACAATGCTTTCTTGCACACACTGTAGTTGATGGGGATAAGGTACTGTTTCTTCCTGCTCTCATGGATGAAAATAGTACTCCAGATGCACTGGATGTTTTGGAGGCTTGCTCTGGTGTTGCTGTTGCCTCAGCAGAAGTACTAGGACTAGTGACAAGTGGAAACATCACCATTCCACAGTCTTCCTCATGTAACTGCTGATGATCTCAGTCCCATGCAGTAGTCTAATCAGTAGCAAATGCCAAAATTTCACTAGCAGCAATTACCAGTACCATCTAGCATTGCTGGGACTAGGCCAGCAGTGCATACCATTTTTCAGGTCCTGTTTCTGCAAGCCTTTGGCCTGCAAACCTGAATTTTATTTATAATATTGATCTGTTACACTGCATTATTGCACTCTTGGGCACCCTCTTCTTTTCTTTGCCTTGTATATTTTGTGCCACTTGGGAGAGAGTGTGAAGTGAAGCTGTCTGTTATCTGTGGTACATCAGGAGATTTGCTGAAAGCTATGTCTGGAGTACTTGAAATATCCCAGGGCCCCTTTAAGCTGTGACTTATATATGTAAGTATGTATGTATGTCTGTATGCATTTTTGTCACACAGAGCTTACAGCTTAAGTTTATGGATGAGTGACATACAGACACAAGCAGGTAGAGGAGGAAGTGCAATTATTTACATGGGAGGTAATGTTTCAGAGGTAGGGACAGCAAAGGAAAAGCCTTCAGTCGTGAAACAGCAATAGTGGTTAAAGGAGCAGATGGGCGTCCACATTGCATTGTGCGTACAGGACGTGCGGTTATGTAAGATCTCAGCCAGTCTATTTCTGAGCACCTGAGAGGTGTTTTGGTGGTGGTTAAGTAAGTGGTTGAGTGTTCCTGTGCAAAGGAGCCCCAACCCCGTGTGTATCCCTTTTTGCTGTTTCTGCAGTTCAGCCAGCTTAGAGCCATGTGGGGGTGCAGTCTCATTTGTGTTGGACCTCACTGTGGGACTTGATCTTTAGTAGTCAATCAGTTTTAAAATTGCAGTGTAATTTTTATTGTGTATAATGCAAGATTATATGGAAAAGTCATTAACCTTTTGTAACGGTTTGTTTGACACACAGACAAAGTGGTTTAGGATAAAACACAGTTTTATTGAAATCACAGTAATATAATAACCCTCACAGGTCCTGTAGTATTTAAGCAGAATAATACAGACACACGACAGGTTACATATACATATGCCTACACAAGTCCAGTATAAACATAAAGTCCATAACAGCATATACTGACACAGGTCAGGCAGAATACGATGAATTCCCAGGAGAAAGGTACTGCATGGGTTAATGGTCTTCAATGAGTGTAAACAGTCCCATGTGAAGAGAGGTCTGTGATGGAGCTCACTCCATATAGAGAGCTTAAGGATACGTAACACCCAGAAATAGGTTAGCAGAACAAACGTGAACTGCCAGAGTAATATCAGGAATTGAGCAACATATGACACTGCCGTAGCAGTAACGGAGACAGGCCACTTGCACTCTGCCGGAGCAGTAACAGAGACAAGACCAATGGCACACTGCTGTAGCAGTAACGGAGACAGACACTTGCACTCTGCAGGAGCAGTAATGGAGACAAGGCCAATGGCACACTGCCGTAGCAGTAACGGAGACTAGGCCACTTGCGCTCTGCAGGAGCAGTAACGGAGACAAGGCCAATGGCACACTGCCGTAGCAGTAATGGAGACAGACCACTTGCACTCTGCAGGAGCAGCAACGGAGACAAGGCCAATAGCACACTGCCATAGCAGTAACGGAGACAATGCCAATGGCACATTGTCATAGCAGTAACAGAGACTAGGCCACTTGCGCTCTACAGGAGCGGTAATGGAGACAAGGCCAATGGCACACTGCCGTAGCAGTAACGGAGACTAGGCCACTTGCGCTCTACAGGAGCGGTAAGGGAGACAAGGCCAATAGCACACTGCAGTAGCAGTAACGGAGACTAGGCCATTTGCTCTCTGCAGGAACAGAAACGGAGACAAGGCCAATGGCACACTGCAGTAGCAGTAACGGAGACTAGACCACTTGCGCTCTGCAGGAGCAGTAATGGAAACAAGGCCAATGGCACACTGCCGTAGCAGTAACGGAGACTAGGCCACTTGCACTCTGCAATTGAACACTGCCATGACCGGACTGGGCAACCGAGCAACTCGCCCTGAGGTCGTAACCAACTGGAAGCAACACAAAATGCCTGATGGATAGGAATGTCGCCAAGGCGACACAGAGGCAGCCAGAGCAGGAACGTCAACCAAGCCGGGTTGAATCACGGAGCAGGAACGTTAGCCAAGCCGGGTCGGTACACAGGAGCAGGAACGTCAGCCAAGCCGGGTCGGTACACAGGAGCAGACGCAGAAGAATGGTCAGGCAATCCAGGTCTGTACACAGGCAGGAGACGGGATGGAGAGTAGTCAGGCAGGCCAAGTCGGTACACTGGGAATCACTGAGCAGAAACAAGCATTGGTACAGGAACACCACGAAAGGGCACCGGAGGGGTGCCAGAGCCCAATATATAAAGGCCATACTGGGCGGGACAAACACAGAATAGCCAATGGGAGCAAAGCACAGTGTAGACTGACAGAAAGTAGCAAGGGGAGCACGGGCACCGTGATACTTTTATTTCTTCAAGCAACCAGTTTATATCAAACACACAATAAATATCCAGTTCACTTGAATACCCTATTAATAGAATATGTTAGCAAGTTATTCTTTTAATTAGAAAACTTGTTAAAAAGTGAATGTACCCACTGGTGGGATGTCGAGACACAAAAAATATATGGGTGCAAAGATGATCACCTTGTGGCTTATGCTTGGGTCTGATGCCTACTTTTAACAATTATATTTATGGGGATCTGTTATCAGATCCTTGACACATTCCTTGTCATTGAAGCAACTACTAATTGAGTATAGAGAGAAGATGATTATAGAATTTAAAAAAGTTATGTAAATTAGAATTAAAAACATTTTTGGCCGTGGGCCAAATGCAGCCTGTCTGACTCCAGGGTGCAGCCAGCTGTACAGTTTTTAAAAAATATTTAATTAACTAGCACACATGAACTAGTGGGCCAGTAAGATCTAATTCCATGCTTTCTATTACTGTACAGTTCAAGAATATATGTATGTTAAATATCAGTACTTTCACTGACTTGGTTAATAAATAAACTGATATTCTTGAATAGCTGACAATGTATAATTCACCACCATTATCTATTGTGGCCCTCAAACTTATGGCTTTTTGATCATGTGATTGATAAAACCTGGAAACATCCGTGTTCTAAAGAATATAATATGTACAGGAAAGTACTAGTAAGAATGTTAATAAACACTGACAATTTTAATAAGAGTGTAAAAAGAAAAAAATGCTGAGGGATGAAAATGATTACAAGGAAAAATCAAGTGAAGAGATGGCATCTAAATTAGTAGGAGAACCTAATTCCACAGTGACAGATCAAATTCAATATACCAATAGGAACCCCTGATATGCATACAGGAATACCAAAATAACTTTGAATAAGAATGTTGGCCAACAACAGAGGGATAACTCCAAAATTGCACATTTCAGTAAGAATGCATCCATAGTTGGAGATGTATCCAACAAAATAGTGAATCTTCAAAATCAGTAATGTTACTTCCAAAAAAAGCTGCTAGTTATAGTACAAATGTTAAAGATATTGAAACACTATCTACTTCATTTTTTTTTTTGGGGGGGGTGAACAACCAGAGGAGGTAGCCACCATCAGGGCCATTATGGTGGAACGATCAAAACACATTCTTATCCCTAAGGGAAGAGAATTCTATCATAGTAACATAATAGAGGAGAGTTGGGACAGGGTTAGCAGTAGAACTATATGAGGCAAATACAGCCTTAGCCAAGTCGTTACCTTTATTGGTTAACTAATCAGATTTAGGATGCAAGGTTTCAAGACCTCTTAGGTCTCTTACTCAGGCATAATATGCAGATAAATATGATCTCTCTTATATACAAGTACACATTTCATTTCTTAAAATGGAAATCAGATAAGAAAGCTCAGTGCAGACCCAGGTTCTTTGATCAGTCAATGGAAAAGGATTGTGATGTAAATTACAGTTTTCCTCTGAGGAGTCAATGGTATTTACGATCCCAGTGGGACTGTTGTAAAGGTTAATCCACAATGTGATAGGAAGTCTCTATCTCTGTTCAGATCATTATTTAAACTGTAGCATTAATTTAACCTCCCATATTTTTCTGTCCCTCTGAGTGTGAAAAAGTTCCATCAGTACAGTCAATTTGATCTCCCTGACACTGTTATCATTTTGGCAAAAATGTTCTCCCACTGGTGTCTCTGTCTTTTTGTTGTTAACACTGTATCTGTTGGAATTAAACCTTTTTTTGTAATGGCTGTCCAGTTTCACCCACATAAATAGCTGTTGGGCATTCTGCACACATGATGAGGTATGTTATATTGGATGATTTGCAGGTCTTGTGGAGTAACTAGGAGTTTGGCATGGGTATCTTGTCCTTGGTGTAAATGTGTGCACATGTTTCATACCTCCTTTGTAGGCAGGAAGATGTGCCATTTTTTGTATTTTTATTCATGGCACTCCTTACCATCAGTTGTTTTAAATTGGGAGGCTGTCTGAAGGAGCGTAAGAGACGCTGTGGGAATATGTTCTTAGGTATTTCATCCATATGTAATGTTGTTTGAAGTCCTCTTGATATTTTGCATAGAACTTCAACTTGTGGGTGGTAAGTGACCACTAGTGGCATCCGGTTTCCAATATCTTGCTCTTTGTAGCTCAAAAGATTTTTTTCTTGGTATGTGGGTAGCCTTCTGTACCTGACTGTCAATAATCCTTGCACTGTAACCCTATTGTATAAAGTCTCCTGTGAGCTTCTGGAGGTGCTTGTCATGGTCTGCCATGTCAGAACAGATGTGGTTGTATCTGATTGCCTGGCTGTATATGATGGAGTTCTTTGTGTGTTTTGGGTGGAAGCTATTGTTTTTCAGGTAGATTGGTCTGTCCGGAACAGGGATGGAGCTGTTCTTAATACTGATAGTCGTGTCTAGGAAGTTAAAGGGATAGTAATACTTCGTTTTAACTTTATTTTATTTTGTAGGCATTAAAAAAACATGAAGAATGATATAAGTCTTATCTCTCATACCTTTATGGTTTATGAGATATTCACAAGCAAAGTTCCCCTCCCCACCCCTTTTACCTAGTGTAAGCCATCTCTTCTCAGATGTGAGTCTGGTTGTATGACAGTACAGATAACAGAAGGGGACAATTTTCTTTGTATGAAAACAATGAAAGCCCTTCCCCCCTTGACAAGTTTTTCAGCTTTTTCCATTATCTTAATTGAAGATTGTCCCTCTCTGCAGTCTACCTGGGCATCTCCCTTCTGATCTGGTTGAACAGGGGGGGGATACTTTGTTTGTGAATATCTCTTAAACCATAAAGGTTTCAGATATAAGACTTATATCATTCTTCATGTTTTTTTAATGCCTACAAAATAAAATAAAGTTAAAATCAAGTATTACTATCCCTTTAATGTTTGTACATGAGTGACTGAGTGTTAGGTTGATACTGAGGTGGAATGCATTGTAGTTTTCATGGAATTTGAGAAGTTTTTATTCAATGGCAGTCCAGATGATAACAATATTATCTATGTAGTAGAGATAGACCTGGGGTTTTATCTGGCAGGCAGACAGGAAGTCTACTTCTAATTTTGCCATAAACAGGTTGGCATATTTGAATGAAAAGCTCACTAGGGAGATCATTGTATTGACCTTTCATATATTTGTACATTGTAAGAAGATCTCCTATTAGTTGTCTTTGCTCTAGAGTAAATAAACTAAGTTTGTCTAGCCGTTCCTCATATGTCAAGTTCCTTAATTAATTTTGTTGCTTTTCACTGTAGTCTCTCCAGTCCTAGAATATCCTTTTTTTGTTGCCCAAAACTGCACTGCATATTTGAGGTGAGGTCTTACCAATGATTTGTACAGTGGCAAAATTATGTAATCCACTCTTGCTTCAATACCCTTTTTATATGCAAGACAGGACTTTGCTTTTGCCACTGCTTGGTGATAGACTTGTGCGAATTAATTCGGAGACATTCGGATTTCGTCAAAAATGGGGTCGTTCGGAGACATTCGGCCAATCCGAAACTCAAGGGTCATTCGGAAAAAATTATCCGACTCCGAACAGCCCAGGGCCGAAATTCGTCGAAACTTTCGGAAGTTTCGGCAATCAAAACATTTCCAAAAGTTTTGACTACTTTTGACCAGGACTTTTTTGTACTTCCTGTGCGCGCTCAATTACTTTCCCTCCATAATTTTCCCTCCATGTCTCTAGTCCAATTTCATTCTTCGTTTCATGCACTACTTCCCTCTTTTGTCTGTATTCGAATAGCCTTCTTCGTTTCATGATGGGGGTTGGACTAATGACACAGTCACACAGACAGACAGCTTGCATTTCCTCATTGCGTTGTTGGAGCTCAGAGAGAGAAGAAGAGATTAGAGAGTGTCCAGTTGTTGTGTAGGCAGGAAGGTAGCATTAGGCTAGGCATAGGTAGGCAGCCAGCATTAGTTCCAGTTATTGCCACTGCAAGAGCGAGTAATATTTGTTCCTGTGCAAAATATAAAAAAAATTAGGTATTTGTTCGAATACAGGGCCGGCCCTTACATGGGTCCCAGTGGGTCCATGGTCCCAGGAGGCACTTTGACAGGGGCGGCAATTTGCCATCCCATAGCATGTTTATTTTGTGCGCTTCCGCCAGTTCTGTGTTGCAGGGTGTCCCATCAGTGTGACTGTCAGCAGCCGGGCATCCCTATGCTCACTCAGTGGCGATGCCTGTTGGCTGCCTCAGTGACGTGAATTATGTGATAGTCAAACATTATGCCTATTTTGTATTGTTTATCGCCCACCTAAAGTCAAGATTTGAGTAAATAGGTCTAAACATTTGGGATCCCTAGTATGAGTGCACAACAGTGCATGATGTGTCCTGAACAGGATTGCTGTGAGGTGTCTCCACCCGGAAGGTGCTGGCCGGGCTGAGCTTCAACATTGTGACAAGTGGCCAACTAAGAGCACCGTGCCAGACTTAATCTGCAGCCATAGCATCACCCCCTCCTACTCTCCGGGTCCCGCTGACTGGCAGTAACAGGTGAGTCACTAAGAGATCTGAAGCCTTTCCAGAAGTCCTTTCACTTGGAAAGGGGCTAGGTATTACTTGGGGGAGTTGCCTCGTGTGTAAATAATTTCTAGGTGGGAGATGAATGTACATCACTTATGTGTTTCCTAACAGTAGTTAGAATACAACTCCCATCATCCCCTGATTATGACGTTGGGAAATGCCCAGCAATTACCGTAGAGCCCTGTAGTGCACACTCACGGAAAACGGTGATATTGCTTTACTAAGACAATGCTGTATAGATATCAAGCATTTTTTTTTTTTAATTTCTCTCCTGTGTTGCAGTTCGTTCACAACAGAATGTCTCAATTTTTCTTTTTAACACATTACATCTATCACATTACAATCATTGATGTTTATTCTTGATGTAGTATGAAACACTACAATGTATATACACATAGACTTATCTGATATGAGGGGAAATCAGGATAGGAAAACGAGAGAGAGGAATTTGGGTACTAAAGCGGGACAGTAGGGTAGGAGGCTGGTACCAGAAAATGAAACCTTAATCTTTATCCATGTACTAACATAGAATGTGACATGTAGTTTGTCCATGTTTGAGTCGGCCACTTATGTTGAGTAGGATGTGACAGGCATGGGTTTTCGATGTTCGAGCATATGCTAAATTGAATGACAGGCATGGGTTTTCGATGTTCGAGCATATACTATATTGAAGGACAGGCATGGGGTTTCGATATTCGAACATGCTAAATTGAATGACAGGCATGGGTTCTCGATGTTCGGCGTTTGCATTGTGACTGGCATCCCATGCTGGAGTAGAGGTGACATGCACAGACTGGCAATGTACGACAATGTCCGTTTTTGGGATGGATCTTTTTCTAAATGCACACCCTGTCTGCAAAGAATGATAGCAGCATGCATGGAGGCGCACTGCTATAATTTAACCCATGTTAAATTCGGCCGAATAATTCGGAATGGATCAGAATTTCATTCGAATCGAATAGGCCCGGTCTGAAATTAGGATCATCCGAATTAGAAAAAAAAATTTTACCGAAAATTTTGCCCGTGCACAAGTCTACTGGGTGACACTGGTCACTGTTTTCAAGTTTGTAGTTCCACAAGGATCCCCAGGTCTTTCTCCAGCAACTAGTCTTCTACAATCATCCATTAAATTCATAAGTAGCACTGAGATTTTTTTCTTCCCAAATACATACTTTTAAACATTAAACTTGATCTTGCATTTGTTTGCCCAATCTGTTTTTTATCAAACAGCCTGTTCTAAATTTACTGCCCTACATAATTTAGTGTCATCTACAGATATTGACATTTTGTTTTCTATATATATTTGCAGGTCATGACATTTATAAACATGTTACAAAACAGTGGACCACTGCTCCCTATCCTTCAACCAGTTTTCTATCAAAGGTTATCCCCTTGCCCCAATTTCCTTATTTTATACCCAGCACTATATTTAATTCCTATGAAAAATTCAGATATAATATAGCCGCTGCTTTACTAATATCTAGGTTTCTACTTACTTCTTCATAGACGCTCAAACGATTAGTTTGACAAAATCTATTCCTTAAAAAAAAAGTTAATTCCTGCTAATAATCTTATTTTCTGCTATTTTCTGCCTTCTAGCAGTTTTCCAGCTACAGAGGACAAACTCACAGGTCTATAATTCCCTGGTTCAATTTTTGTTTCCTTCTTAAAGCAATAGTAATGTTTGAAAATAAATGCCCTGATAATTATTCTTCATTGTTTTGGGCCATGTACAGCTTTATTACAACACTGTCCCATGTGTACTTCAAGAGTAAATAAATTATAAAGAGTCCCCCTCCCTCCCCTTTCACCTACATAACACTGCTATCCAAGCCGGTCCAGATAGATCACCACAAGGGACAATCTTCAGTGATCATAAGGAAAAACCTATGCTCCTTTTCAAGGGGGCAGGGTTTTCCTTATGCTCACAGCAAGAAGATTGTCCCTTGCGATAAGCTGTGGTCTGATGACCAGATTCCACGATAAGTAAAAGGGGCAGGAGGAGGGCTGTTTTTAATTTATTTAAACTTAACATGCAACTTAAAAACACCACCTTTTATGTTCAGCATGTAAAACCCAAATCCCCAAAAAGGAAACTGATTGCTGCTGCCACTGTATTCCTTGTCCATTCCTAAAGGCACAAAGAACAGCGTTAAAAGTCCAAGAGGTAGATAATAGAAACCCAGCCTGGAAGTTCAGTGATGAATGTAACATCTGCATCATCATCATCTTTTTGTGCTAGGGTCCAGTGTATCAAAATGCACCCCATGGCCCTGCATCAGTATGCTCAGGGTCCTTTTCCTCTTCTGGTGTACCATCTTTTCCTCCATTACCTCTCCCACCACCTGATAGTCTGTAGATGTGAGGATCTGGCAGTTCATCCACATCCATTGCACGTTTTATGGTGTATTGAACACACACAGCAATTTGGTGGAGAACAATCAAATTAAGGGTAACAGGGAGCATCTGCAGACATTCCACCCTGCTGCACATGCTAAGCTGGTGACAAGGAGGACTCGTTATTTATATTAAGTCTCCTTGTCATTATGTGTCTTACGGGTGTGAACAAAGGCCATAGTGACAGCAGCTTTTGATTTCTTAGGTGATGGACTAACATTGCTGACCAAGAGGTAAATGTGGTAACTGCAGTTGTGCCTGTTGCTTAATATGAGAGCAGATGTAGCCATAGTGATAATTCACAGTCCTACTATTTCACAATGCTTTCTTGCACACACTGTAGTTGATGGGGATAAGGTACTGTTTCTTCCTGCTCTCATGGATGAAAATAGTACTCCAGATGCACTGGATGTTTTGGAGGCTTGCTCTGGTGTTGCTGTTGCCTCAGCAGAAGTACTAGGACTAGTGACAAGTGGAAACATCACCATTCCACAGTCTTCCTCATGTAACTGCTGATGATCTCAGTCCCATGCAGTAGTCTAATCAGTAGCAAATGCCAAAATTTCACTAGCAGCAATTACCAGTACCATCTAGCATTGCTGGGACTAGGCCAGCAGTGCATACCATTTTTCAGGTCCTGTTTCTGCAAGCCTTTGGCCTGCAAACCTGAATTTTATTTATAATATTGATCTGTTACACTGCATTATTGCACTCTTGGGCACCCTCTTCTTTTCTTTGCCTTGTATATTTTGTGCCACTTGGGAGAGAGTGTGAAGTGAAGCTGTCTGTTATCTGTGGTACATCAGGAGATTTGCTGAAAGCTATGTCTGGAGTACTTGAAATATCCCAGGGCCCCTTTAAGCTGTGACTTATATATGTAAGTATGTATGTATGTCTGTATGCATTTTTGTCACACAGAGCTTACAGCTTAAGTTTATGGATGAGTGACATACAGACACAAGCAGGTAGAGGAGGAAGTGCAATTATTTACATGGGAGGTAATGTTTCAGAGGTAGGGACAGCAAAGGAAAAGCCTTCAGTCGTGAAACAGCAATAGTGGTTAAAGGAGCAGATGGGCGTCCACATTGCATTGTGCGTACAGGACGTGCGGTTATGTAAGATCTCAGCCAGTCTATTTCTGAGCACCTGAGAGGTGTTTTGGTGGTGGTTAAGTAAGTGGTTGAGTGTTCCTGTGCAAAGGAGCCCCAACCCCGTGTGTATCCCTTTTTGCTGTTTCTGCAGTTCAGCCAGCTTAGAGCCATGTGGGGGTGCAGTCTCATTTGTGTTGGACCTCACTGTGGGACTTGATCTTTAGTAGTCAATCAGTTTTAAAATTGCAGTGTAATTTTTATTGTGTATAATGCAAGATTATATGGAAAAGTCATTAACCTTTTGTAACGGTTTGTTTGACACACAGACAAAGTGGTTTAGGATAAAACACAGTTTTATTGAAATCACAGTAATATAATAACCCTCACAGGTCCTGTAGTATTTAAGCAGAATAATACAGACACACGACAGGTTACATATACATATGCCTACACAAGTCCAGTATAAACATAAAGTCCATAACAGCATATACTGACACAGGTCAGGCAGAATACGATGAATTCCCAGGAGAAAGGTACTGCATGGGTTAATGGTCTTCAATGAGTGTAAACAGTCCCATGTGAAGAGAGGTCTGTGATGGAGCTCACTCCATATAGAGAGCTTAAGGATACGTAACACCCAGAAATAGGTTAGCAGAACAAACGTGAACTGCCAGAGTAATATCAGGAATTGAGCAACATATGACACTGCCGTAGCAGTAACGGAGACAGGCCACTTGCACTCTGCCGGAGCAGTAACGGAGACAAGACCAATGGCACACTGCTGTAGCAGTAACGGAGACAGACACTTGCACTCTGCAGGAGCAGTAATGGAGACAAGGCCAATGGCACACTGCCGTAGCAGTAACGGAGACTAGGCCACTTGCGCTCTGCAGGAGCAGTAACGGAGACAAGGCCAATGGCACACTGCCGTAGCAGTAATGGAGACAGACCACTTGCACTCTGCAGGAGCAGCAATGGAGACAAGGCCAATAGCACACTGCCATAGCAGTAACGGAGACAATGCCAATGGCACATTGTCATAGCAGTAACAGAGACTAGGCCACTTGCGCTCTACAGGAGCGGTAATGGAGACAAGGCCAATGGCACACTGCCGTAGCAGTAACGGAGACTAGGCCACTTGCGCTCTACAGGAGCGGTAAGGGAGACAAGGCCAATAGCACACTGCAGTAGCAGTAACGGAGACTAGGCCATTTGCTCTCTGCAGGAACAGAAACGGAGACAAGGCCAATGGCACACTGCAGTAGCAGTAACGGAGACTAGACCACTTGCGCTCTGCAGGAGCAGTAATGGAAACAAGGCCAATGGCACACTGCCGTAGCAGTAACGGAGACTAGGCCACTTGCACTCTGCAATTGAACACTGCCATGACTGGACTGGGCAACCGAGCAACTCGCCCTGAGGTCGTAACCACCTGGAAGCGACACAAAATGCCTGATGGATAGGAATGTCGCCAAGGCGACACAGAGGCAGCCAGAGCAGGAACGTCAACCAAGCCGGGTTGAATCACGGAGCAGGAACGTTAGCCAAGCCGGGTCGGTACACAGGAGCAGGAACGTCAGCCAAGCCGGGTCGGTACACAGGAGCAGACGCAGAAGAATGGTCAGGCAATCCAGGTCTGTACACAGGCAGGAGACGGGATGGAGAGTAGTCAGGCAGGCCAAGTCGGTACACTGGGAATCACTGAGCAGAAACAAGCATTGGTACAGGAACACCACGAAAGGGCACCGGAGGGGTGCCAGAGCCCAATATATAAAGGCCATACTGGGCGGGACAAACACAGAATAGCCAATGGGAGCAAAGCACAGTGTAGACTGACAGAAAGTAGCAAGGGGAGCACGGGCACCGTGATACTTTTATTTCTTCAAGCAACCAGTTTATATCAAACACACAATAAATATCCAGTTCACTTGAATACCCTATTAATAGAATATGTTAGCAAGTTATTCTTTTAATTAGAAAACTTGTTAAAAAGTGAATGTACCCACTGGTGGGATGTCGAGACACAAAAAATATATGGGTGCAAAGATGATCACCTTGTGGCTTATGCTTGGGTCTGATGCCTACTTTTAACAATTATATTTATGGGGATCTGTTATCAGATCCTTGACACATTCCTTGTCATTGAAGCAACTACTAATTGAGTATAGAGAGAAGATGATTATAGAATTTAAAAAAGTTATGTAAATTAGAATTAAAAACATTTTTGGCCGTGGGCCAAATGCAGCCTGTCTGACTCCAGGGTGCAGCCAGCTGTACAGTTTTTAAAAAATATTTAATTAACTAGCACACATGAACTAGTGGGCCAGTAAGATCTAATTCCATGCTTTCTATTACTGTACAGTTCAAGAATATATGTATGTTAAATATCAGTACTTTCACTGACTTGGTTAATAAATAAACTGATATTCTTGAATAGCTGACAATGTATAATTCACCATCATTATCTATTGTGGCCCTCAAACTTATGGCTTTTTGATCATGTGATTGATAAAACCTGGAAACATCCGTGTTCTAAAGAATATAATATGTACAGGAAAGTACTAGTAAGAATGTTAATAAACTCTGACAATTTTAATAAGAGTGTAAAAAGAAAAAAATGCTGAGGGATGAAAATGATTACAAGGAAAAATCAAGTGAAGAGATGGCATCTAAATTAGTAGGAGAACCTAATTCCACAGTGACAGATCAAATTCAATATACCAATAGGAACCCCTGATATGCATACAGGAATACCAAAATAACTTTGAATAAGAATGTTGGCCAACAACAGAGGGATAACTCCAAAATTGCACATTTCAGTAAGAATGCATCCATAGTTGGAGATGTATCCAACAAAATAGTGAATCTTCAAAATCAGTAATGTTACTTCCAAAAAAAGCTGCTAGTTATAGTACAAATGTTAAAGATATTGAAACACTATCTACTTCATTTTTTTTGGGGGGGGGGGGGTGAACAACCAGAGGAGGTAGCCACCATCAGGGCCATTATGGTGGAACGATCAAAACACATTCTTATCCCTAAGGGAAGAGAATTCTATCATAGTAACATAATAGAGGAGAGTTGGGACAGGGTTAGCAGTAGAACTTTATGAGGCAAATACTGCCTTAGCCAAGTCGTTACCTTTATTGGTTAACTAATCAGATTTAGGATGCAAGGTTTCAAGACCTCTTAGGTCTCTTACTCAGGCATAATATGCAGATAAATATGATCTCTCTTATATACAAGTACACATTTCATTTCTTAAAATGGAAATCAGATAAGAAAGCTCAGTGCAGACCCAGGTTCTTTGATCAGTCAATGGAAAAGGATTGTGATGTAAATTACAGTTTTCCTCTGAGGAGTCAATGGTATTTACGATCCCAGTGGGACTGTTGTAAAGGTTAATCCACAATGTGATAGGAAGTCTCTATCTCTGTTCAGATCATTATTTAAACTGTAGCATTAATTTAACCTCCCATATTTTTCTGTCCCTCTGAGTGTGAAAAAGTTCCATCAGTACAGTCAATTTGATCTCCCTGACACTGTTATCATTTTGGCAAAAATGTTCTCCCACTGGTGTCTCTGTCTTTTTGTTGTTAACACTGTATCTGTTGGAATTAAACCTTTTTTTGTAATGGCTGTCCAGTTTCACCCACATAAATAGCTGTTGGGCATTCTGCACACATGATGAGGTATGTTATATTGGATGATTTGCAGGTCTTGTGGAGTAACTAGGAGTTTGGCATGGGTATCTTGTCCTTGGTGTAAATGTGTGCACATGTTTCATACCTCCTTTGTAGGCAGGAAGATGTGCCATTTTTTGTATTTTTATTCATGGCACTCCTTACCATCAGTTGTTTTAAATTGGGAGGCTGTCTGAAGGAGCGTAAGAGACGCTGTGGGAATATGTTCTTAGGTATTTCATCCATATGTAATGTTGTTTGAAGTCCTCTTGATATTTTGCATAGAACTTCAACTTGTGGGTGGTAAGTGACCACTAGTGGCATCCGGTTTCCAATATCTTGCTCTTTGTAGCTCAAAAGATTTTTTTCTTGGTATGTGGGTAGCCTTCTGTACCTAACTGTCAATAATCCTTGCACTGTAACCCTATTGTATAAAGTCTCCTGTGAGCTTCTGGAGGTGCTTGTCATGGTCTGCCATGTCAGAACAGATGTGGTTGTATCTGATTGCCTGGCTGTATATGATGGAGTTCTTTGTGTGTTTTGGGTGGAAGCTATTGTTTTTCAGGTAGATTGGTCTGTCCGGAACAGGGATGGAGCTGTTCTTAATACTGATAGTCGTGTCTAGGAAGTTAAAGGGATAGTAATACTTCGTTTTAACTTTATTTTATTTTGTAGGCATTAAAAAAACATGAAGAATGATATAAGTCTTATCTCTCAAACCTTTATGGTTTATGAGATATTCACAAGCAAAGTTCCCCTCCCCACCCCTTTTACCTAGTGTAAGCCATCTCTTCTCAGATGTGAGTCTGGTTGTATGACAGTACAGATAACAGAAGGGGACAATTTTCTTTGTATGAAAACAATGAAAGCCCTTCCCCCCTTGACAAGTTTTTCAGCTTTTTCCATTATCTTAATTGAAGATTGTCCCTCTCTGCAGTCTACCTGGGCATCTCCCTTCTGATCTGGTTGAACAGGGGGGGGATACTTTGTTTGTGAATATCTCTTAAACCATAAAGGTTTCAGATATAAGACTTATATCATTCTTCATGTTTTTTTAATGCCTACAAAATAAAATAAAGTTAAAATCAAGTATTACTATCCCTTTAATGTTTGTACATGAGTGACTGAGTGTTAGGTTGATACTGAGGTGGAATGCATTGTAGTTTTCATGGAATTTGAGAAGTTTTTATTCAATGGCAGTCCAGATGATAACAATATTATCTATGTAGTAGAGATAGACCTGGGGTTTTATCTGGCAGGCAGACAGGAAGTCTACTTCTAATTTTGCCATAAACAGGTTGGCATATTTGAATGAAAAGCTTACTAGGGAGATCATTGTATTGACCTTTCATATATTTGTACATTGTAAGAAGATCTCCTATTAGTTGTCTTTGCTCTAGAGTAAATAAACTAAGTTTGTCTAGCCGTTCCTCATATGTCAAGTTCCTTAATTAATTTTGTTGCTTTTCACTGTAGTCTCTCCAGTCCTAGAATATCCTTTTTTTGTTGCCCAAAACTGCACTGCATATTTGAGGTGAGGTCTTACCAATGATTTGTACAGTGGCAAAATTATGTAATCCACTCTTGCTTCAATACCCTTTTTATATGCAAGACAGGACTTTGCTTTTGCCACTGCTTGGTGATAGACTTGTGCGAATTAATTCGGAGACATTCGGATTTCGTCAAAAATGGGGTCGTTCGGAGACATTCGGCCAATCCGAAACTCAAGGGTCATTCGGAAAAAATTATCCGACTCCGAACAGTCCAGGGCCGAAATTCGTCGAAACTTTCGGAAGTTTCGGCAATCAAAACATTTCCAAAAGTTTTGACTACTTTTGACCAGGACTTTTTTGTACTTCCTGTGCGCGCTCAATTACTTTCCCTCCATAATTTTCCCTCCATGTCTCTAGTCCAATTTCATTCTCCGTTTCATGCACTACTTCCCTCTTTTGTCTGTATTCGAATAGCCTTCTTCGTTTCATGATGGGGGTTGGACTAATGACACAGTCACACAGACAGACAGCTTGCATTTCCTCATTGCGTTGTTGGAGCTCAGAGAGAGAAGAAGAGATTAGAGAGTGTCCAGTTGTTGTGTAGGCAGGAAGGTAGCATTAGGCTAGGCATAGGTAGGCAGCCAGCATTAGTTCCAGTTATTGCCACTGCAAGAGCGAGTAATATTTGTTCAAGTGCAAAATATAAAAAAAATTAGGTATTTGTTCGAATACAGGGCCGGCCCTTACATGGGTCCCAGTGGGTCCATGGTCCCAGGAGGCACTTTGACAGGGGCGGCAATTTGCCATCCCATAGCATGTTTATTTTGTGCGCTTCCGCCAGTTCTGTGTTGCAGGGTGTCCCATCAGTGTGACTGTCAGCAGCCGGGCATCCCTATGCTCACTCAGTGGCGATGCCTGTTGGCTGCCTCAGTGACGTGAATTATGTGATAGTCAAACATTATGCCTATTTTGTATTGTTTATCGCCCACCTAAAGTCAAGATTTGAGTAAATAGGTCTAAACATTTGGGATCCCTAGTATGAGTGCACAACAGTGCATGATGTGTCCTGAACAGGATTGCTGTGAGGTGTCTCCACCCGGAAGGTGCTGGCCGGGCTGAGCTTCAACATTGTGACAAGTGGCCAACTAAGAGCACCGTGCCAGACTTAATCTGCAGCCATAGCATCACCCCCTCCTACTCTCCGGGTCCCGCTGACTGGCAGTAACAGGTGAGTCACTAAGAGATCTGAAGCCTTTCCAGAAGTCCTTTCACTTGGAAAGGGGCTAGGTATTACTTGGGGGAGTTGCCTCGTGTGTAAATAATTTCTAGGT
Source organism: Rhinophrynus dorsalis (assembly GCA_037306005.1). Classification (NCBI taxonomy): domain Eukaryota; kingdom Metazoa; phylum Chordata; class Amphibia; order Anura; family Rhinophrynidae; genus Rhinophrynus; species Rhinophrynus dorsalis. The sequence continues at coordinate 62,576,757 of CM074723.1, read as the reverse complement.
GGGAGATGAATGTACATCACTTATGTGTTTCCTAACAGTAGTTAGAATACAACTCCCATCATCCCCTGATTATGACGTTGGGAAATGCCCAGCAATTACCATAGAGCCCTGTAGTGCACACTCACGGAAAACGGTGATATTGCTTTACTAAGACAATGCTGTATAGATATCAAGCATTTTTTTTTTTTAATTTCTCTCCTGTGTTGCAGTTCGTTCACAACAGAATGTCTCAATTTTTCTTTTTAACACATTACATCTATCACATTACAATCATTGATGTTTATTCTTGATGTAGTATGAAACACTACAATGTATATACACATAGACTTATCTGATATGAGGGGAAATCAGGATAGGAAAACGAGAGAGAGGAATTTGGGTACTAAAGCGGGACAGTAGGGTAGGAGGCTGGTACCAGAAAATGAAACCTTAATCTTTATCCATGTACTAACATAGAATGTGACATGTAGTTTGTCCATGTTTGAGTCGGCCACTTATGTTGAGTAGGATGTGACAGGCATGGGTTTTCGATGTTCGAGCATATGCTAAATTGAATGACAGGCATGGGTTTTCGATGTTCGAGCATATACTATATTGAAGGACAGGCATGGGGTTTCGATGTTCGAACATGCTAAATTGAATGACAGGCATGGGTTCTCGATGTTCGGCGTTTGCATTGTGACTGGCATCCCATGCTGGAGTAGAGGTGACATGCACAGACTGGCAATGTACGACAATGTCCGTTTTTGGTATGGATCTTTTTCTAAATGCACACCCTGTCTGCAAAGAATGATAGCAGCATGCATGGAGGCGCACTGCTATAATTTAACCCATGTTAAATTCGGCCGAATAATTCGGAATGGATCAGAATTTCATTCGAATCGAATAGGCCCGGTCTGAAATTAGGATCATCCGAATTAGAAAAAAAAATTTTACCGAAAATTTTGCCCGTGCACAAGTCTACTGGGTGACACTGGTCACGGTTTTCAAGTTTGTAGTTCCACAAGGATCCCCAGGTCTTTCTCCAGCAACTAGTCTTCTACAATCATCCATTAAATTCATAAGTAGCACTGAGATTTTTTTCTTCCCAAATACATACTTTTAAACATTAAACTTGATCTTGCATTTGTTTGCCCAATCTGTTTTTTATCAAACAGCCTGTTCTAAATTTACTGCCCTACATAATTTAGTGTCATCTACAGATATTGACATTTTGTTTTCTATATATATTTGCAGGTCATGACATTTATAAACATGTTACAAAACAGTGGACCACTGCTCCCTATCCTTCCACCAGTTTTCTATCAAAGGTTATCCCCTTGCCCCAATTTCCTTATTTTATACCCAGCACTATATTTAATTCCTATGAAAAATTCAGATATAATATAGCCGCTGCTTTACTAATATCTAGGTTTCTACTTACTTCTTCATAGACGCTCAAACGATTAGTTTGACAAAATCTATTCCTTAAAAAAAAAGTTAATTCCTGCTAATAATCTTATTTTCTGCTATTTTCTGCCTTCTAGCAGTTTTCCAGCTACAGAGGACAAACTCACAGGTCTATAATTCCCTGGTTCAATTTTTGTTTCCTTCTTAAAGCAATAGTAATGTTTGAAAATAAATGCCCTGATAATTATTCTTCATTGTTTTGGGCCATGTACAGCTTTATTACAACACTGTCCCATGTGTACTTCAAGAGTAAATAAATTATAAAGAGTCCCCCTCCCTCCCCTTTCACCTACATAACACTGCTATCCAAGCCGGTCCAGATAGATCACCACAAGGGACAATCTTCAGTGATCATAAGGAAAAACCTATGCTCCTTTTCAAGGGGGCAGGGTTTTCCTTATGCTCAGAGCAAGAAGATTGTCCCTTGCGATAAGCTGTGGTCTGATGACCAGATTCCACGATAAGTAAAAGGGGCAGGAGGAGGGCTGTTTTTAATTTATTTACTCTTGAACTGAAAATCAGATTGTAATAATGCTGTACATGGGTAAAAAAACTGAAGTTTTATTTTTTCTTCTAATTAAAAGGATAACACACGTGTGCTGGTTATAATAAATATTTGAATTCTACAGACCTGTAATTCTAATGAGTGTGTATGTTCATTTTAACAAATATGACATTGGAAATTAATTTATTGGCTGGGTAGGGAATAGATCCCTAAATATCCTAAATTACTGAACATGTGATTTAAAATAACTTCTTAGTTGATTATTCCCTTGAGAAAACAGGCAGGTTTCTTGAGATGCAGTAGTTAATTCCCGTCCTGGGCACAACTCTTGTAGGACTTTCCATGACCTCAGAGAATGCTCTTGTTTGGATCAGCATAAAAGAGCAAAGTTCTCATGTCACCTCTTTAAAAGTCGCTACCTTCAATTTACTGGCAGCAGCATGCAAGTGCATATAACATATAAGAGCAGCGTACAGTACTACTCCCATCAGCCTTACCTTGTCTGGTGTTTCGATTCTACTTCGCAACTGCCCTGAACATTGCTTTGGTTGAGTGCCAGAGGAACCACTCAGCTCCGCCCTGTCATCTGGGACTCAACAAAAGCAATGTTCAGGGCAGTTGCGAAGTAGAATCGAAACACCAGACAAGGTAAGGATGATGGGAGTTGTAGTGTAATATGCTGCTCATTATATGTTATTTGCACTTGCATGCGGCCAGTAAATTGAAGATAGTGACGTTTAAAAAGGCAGCATGAGAACCTCGAGCTTTTATACAGGACGAGATTCTCATTTTTATTACTGCGACATAGATACTCTGTCATTTGATCGCACGTTCTTTTGCGTGCGACCTTTTAAAAGGATACCCATGCTGGCATTTCTTATACATCTGTAAGTGCAATATATTTCATTGTCTATTTTATACAATAAATTAACACCACTTTTAGATTTCTTTCTTTGAGCTCTTCTTTTATTTTTAACTTTTTAGATAAATACTTAAAATACACTGTGTGGGGTATGTACAATCAGTGCATACTGGTCCACACAGATCTCCAAGAGTCCAAACATTAATCTAAACCCCCTTTAGCATGTACAAGAACACAGCATGCACAAGGAAAACTTATGCAACAATTTCCTCTTCACCTTGCTAGTCCCTAGCAAGAAATAAGGCACAGTGGAACAGAACACTCTTAACCCTTTCAGTGCCAGAGGCTTAGGGAATTTTTGTAACCTACTGGTCAATCACATGTTTTTCAGCATTTTTGCTATCCACTTTTTTAGGCAACATTCTAGTCATATATGGAACATTATATATATTTTTTTCAGAATTAATTCAGCTTTTTCATGATACCTCACACAAAATAAATGTTACATTGTGTGACTATAATGTCATAAAAATATATTATTTTACCATTATCATAAACTATATGTCTAAAACATGTATGTTGATACTGAAAATGCCAATTATTAAAAAAACCCAAAAGAATGTGGCGAACGCACACAAAGAAAGAACAAAATACAATCTTTTGCTCAAGGCATGGTAGCCTCTCAGGTACTGCTCAAGTCACATTTTTCATTCCCATGTGCCATTGCAGAGAAGGAATTTCATATTCATATCAGACTGGTCCTGCCATCAGACAGTCCAGCTCCAAAATGTCAAGCAAATCCTCTCTGCACAAGAGAAACAACACAATCCCAGACGTACGTTTCTATCTATGTGGACTTCGTCAGTGGTGTGCAGCTGATTCCTTCTAGGCGCATGGAAGCAAGGACCCATGTCTGGGATGGTTTTTCTTATACTCACAGTAAGAAGATTGTCCCTTGCTTTGAGCTGTCTGGTCCCAGGACCAGATTCTACATCTGAGAGGAGGTGGCTTACACTAGGTAAAAGGGGTGGGAGGAAACTTTATCATTCAATTACTCTTTAAAGGGATAGTAATACTTCATTTTAACTTTATTTTATTTTGTAGGCATTAAAAAAAACATGAAGAATGATATAAGTCTTATCTCTCAAACCTTTATGGTTTATGAGATATTCACAAGCGAAGTTTCCCCCTCCCGCCCCTTTTACCTACTGTAAACAATCTCAGATGTGGAATGCAGTCCATAGACTGGACAGATAACAGAAGGGGACACTCCCTGCCCCCCTTGACAAGCTTTTCAGGTTTTTCCCTTATCTTAATTGAAGATTGTCCCTCTCTGCAGTCTACCTGGGCATCTCCCTTCTGCTGTGGATGAACAGTGTTACATCAGTAAAAGGAGCGGGAGGGGGACACTTTGTCATTGAATTACTCTGGAACTACAACTTTGACAGAATTGAAATAACACTCTTCAAAGTCCAAATACTATGATGATTAATTAGAGTTGCTTTTATTATGAAACATTACTATCCCTTTAACTACAGCTCTGAAAGTATTGAAATAACACTCTCCATGGCCAAATACTATGAAAATGAATTGGAGCTTCTGTTTTTGTGAAACATTACTATCCCTTTAAACAGAAACTGACACATTGTATGTAAAGGGGTAAATGTTCAGTACAAATAGCTTAGTACATAAGCATGAACAGTCAGGAGCAGCACCTGAAATTATTTTAGCAAGGAATATCCCCTAGTGAGACTGAGGTACTAAAATGAACTGGAGTAAATCTTGAACAAACCAGTTCCCCAGATCTCTATGTATTTAAAGGAACTCAAAACCCATTGACTGCTAGAGGGCACCAATGCATTGCTTTCTAATGCTCCTGAGACCTCTCTAGCATAAACAGTGATAAAAGCCCAGTTTAAATCAATGAGATATTTTTTGTTCCCTATGGAACAGCTGGTTTCCCTTAAAATTAATCAATTTCTTATTATATCAATCTCACTATCGGCATCTAAACTAATGTAAAAAATATTGTGATACAATATGAACTACTTTTATGTAGAAGAAAGAGTACTGTCTTAAAATATATCCATATGCAAAGCTTCCAATTGAAGCTGTATTTGGAATCTATAATATATTGGCATATTTAATACATTTCATATGGTGATTTCAGGTGCTTTTTGGGAATATAAATTTAATTTTGCTGCAGTTACTGCAAAGTTATAAACTTCAGGTTCAAATTTATATACTTCAGGTTCAATTGTTCTTGGACTAAAAACAGTGACTAATACTAGAATAAAAGAAGGGGATTTTTGTCTCTAAAGTGTGAGCCAATCAGTTTTGCTGTCATGTCTGACATTTGCCTTCCTCAAATGTTTGGCCCTGTTTAACCAAATTTGTGCCCCCCTTTTCTTATTTTGCTCAATTAAAAAAATTGCTATTGTGTACCAACTTTCCTGTGTATATGTCACTTTTGTAGTTACTTTTGCATAATTATCTAATGTGCTTAAAAATAGTTGTACCATGACAGACAAAAAATGTGTTACGTACCCCTCTGGCACGCAAAGGGTTAATACACGCACTGTATTGCCAATTGTGATTAATCTTTGCAATAGTTTTATGAACTGTTTGCCAAGTTGCAATTTTACATAACAAAGTATCTACAAAGCTGCACATTGTTCATTTCAGTAACAAAGATTTTTCTCTCTCTCTGTTATCACTATTTGCTACTATTAACCATTAACGTCTTTACCATAGTCTTTAGTTAGGGAACATTTTGCAATACAAACTCTATTTTGAAGATACAGAGCCTTATGTATAGTGTTTTTTCCTTCAAAGAACAACTACTAAAGCAGCTGAGGCTAATTGCAAAATATTACCCATTTGTTCACCTAGTTTATGAGTTTGTTTTGCAGGTATGTGTGTGCATGCATGTATGTGTGTGTGGTGTGTGTGCGTGTGTGCATGTGTGTGTGTGGTGTATGTATGCATTAGCATTTGTGCATGCGTGTGCAAAAGGTTACTGTTATGGTATTCATTTTGCAAAATTCAAAATGTTTTTGCAAAAGAGATATTTTATATATCATTTTGACATTTTTACCTTTTGAAGACCAGAGGGGCATGGATTACTACTACTAATTCTGTGAAGAAGGCAGGATTGTTGCTTAAAGGTGTATATGAAAAACAAGGGATGTGGAAGAAGATACAACATAGGTGGAGAGAGTAGAAGGGCATCAGCATTTATTTATTACACTGATCAGAATGTGTACAATGTTCTGGGATTTGAACCCACCCTTTGCTAGGTGTGTGTGTATTCATTTTTAATCTGTTTAACCCATATCCAATGAATTACAAAGGAACATAAACAGGACATTTTTTCAGTATACATTGAATCAATCCGTGGACTAAATCTCAAATGTTTTTCTCATATATGTCTGTAATGTTCACCACTAATCACTGATGTATAATTCTGGTAGATTAAGGTTTAACCCTTTGGGTGCAACATAATGTACTGATACTTATCTGGCTCTCAAAGGGTTTTACCTCTTGATTATAGGGTTTTCAACACATTACTTTGCTTTCTCACATACAGGTAAATCCTCATTTCAATCAATGGACATTGTGGTAATGTTTATTTCTAAACAACAGTGCAGTTAGTTTACCTCAGAAATACTCCATTAAAATATCAGCCTCCTTATGTGTATAGGAATTGCACAGATGGAAATGTGTTAATTTGGTAAGAATTCACTAGACACATATGTGACTGACAAGCTAGTTATTGGGGATGTATTTCCCTTTGTGTTGTACACAAAGTTATTGAAAAACAAACATTACTTGCACGTGTTATTGGATTAAATCAGCAGCCCCAAAATGCACTGTCTGTTGGCCATACACTTCAGAATATGATAAGCATAATCTAAATATGTGTACAACTTGTCATGGTCTTCTCATGTCTGTTGTCAAACTATATCTTCTCTAAAACTCATTTCCCTCTTTCTGACTACCCCCTGTTAACCTAGGTCTAACCCCACCCCTCTGAGTGACAGAGGCTTTGGGAATTGTTTGTACCCTGCTAATCAGGCACATTTTCATAATTTTTGCTATCCATCTGTTTAGGTATGATTCCCATTGGTAACTTTCTTGTAATTTATGGAAAACAATATATAATTTATTTCAGAATGAATCTAGCTTTTTCATTACACTCCATAAAAGCTAAATTTCACATTATGTTACAAGGTACACCAAGTACAAGCTCTCATTTTTCTTAAATGCTTTCAAACATGACTTGCCTGTACTAAAATGATTGTATCAACGTGAGAATTGAATAAAAGGTAGAAAAAAACACACCATGTTGGAAAGAAGACAATGTGCCACACAATTTCCAGAAGGTGGTGGTAAATCTAAAAATTGGCTTTTTTTACATTTCTATACCTCCAAATGTACTAAAAGGTTTGAAAACTATAGGATTTCTTACTACTTTCATTAGGTACTGCTTGTTCAAGATAAACAGTACCTCATTGGTATGGGTTGATATAATGTATGGCTTTTCAGAAGCACAATGCTGCACCTACCTGATTTTACTTTTTGAAATTGGACGCCTGCACTTAAAGGGGAACTTTCACCTCCGCATGATCATGGTTGTTTCCCTTGCTTTGTGTCCCCTGTGTACATTGCTGTGTTTCTTTTTGCCTAAAAATCTGTTTAAATGAAGCAAAAAGATACTTGAATTCTGTACCTGATGATGTTAGAGCTGCACAGCCGCGCACCGTACGGTGCAGAAGACACTCCCACAGGGCTTGGCAGTGAATTGTCCATTCAGCACAGCCTCTGCTCCTTCACTTGCCCCAGCATCCTCCGATGACAGAGGCGTTCTGTTAGTAAGCTGAAGAGATCTCATTGGCAGAGATCAATATCTAGCCAATGAGATCTCTCCAGCTTACTAACAGAACGCCTCCGTCATCGGAGGATGCTGGGGCAAGTGAAAGGAGCAGAGGCTGTGCTGAATGGACGATTCACTGCCAAGCCCTGTGGGAGTGTCTTCTGCACCTTACGGTGCGCGGCTGTGCAGCTCTAACATCATCAGGTACAGAATTCAAGTATCTTTTTGCTTCATTTAAACAGATTTTTAGGCAAAAAGAAACACAGCAATGTACACAGGGGACACAAAGCAAGGGAAACAACCATGATCATGCGGAGGTGAAAGTTCCCCTTTAAATGGACAGAAATTAATGAAAGACACCAGAGGTTGTTTGTCTTTCTACCCCTAGGCTGGTGTGCACAATTATTCCCAAAATGTGGCTCTGTAGGAAAAACTGGGATTTTGTTACATTTCCACCACTTCAAAAGATGTTAAATCTTTGAAAACTATGGAATTTTCTGCTGTATTCAGTACTTTCTACCAGCCCGAGAAAAATGGTACCCTCTAGCTATGGGTTGACATACCGTAGGGGGGTGCCAGAAGCACAAAACTATACCTGCCACATTTAATTTCTGGACTGACCTGCCAGCATTAAAATGGTCATAACTATTACAGATATGAAGAAATGGTCAGTAAGACATACCATTTTGAAAATTAGATATACGTCCACATCAAATAAGGAGCTACTTGTCTTTTTACCCCTAGGCTAGTGTGTACAACTCTTTCCAGAAAAAGGTGCTATGGAAAAACACATACTTTTTTTACACTCCAGTCACTTCAACACAATGCTACTTCCTAGTTTATCTAGTACCAACTACCAGCCTGAGGAAAATTTACACCAGCTGGTATGGGTTGATGTACGGTAGTGGTGACAGAAACATGGCTACTGGGGAGAAGGCAGTATATCTGGGATAAAATGACTAGCAGTGGAACAAGGATGGGGGGTCAAAGTGTGCATGCAGGGGTCTGCGAATTATAGTGCAGTGGAAGCAGGCTCGGGAGGGGGAGTCAGACAGAGTATATGTGGAGATCTGTGACTTCCAGTGGGCAGTAGAACCAGGTTTAGAAGTCTAACAGTGTATGTGGGGTCTGTAATGGGACCAGGCAGGGCTTCATATATATTGTGTGAGGTTAAATGGACAGTGGATGCACTTATAGAGTGGCTGCATTTTGGCAGTACAATGTATGTGTTTGTCACAGTTGGAACAGATGTCCAAGCCTGTATGTTGTATGTACCACCATAGTGCTGTGAAAGTTAAACGCCAACACACAGAAACCTAGACTCCAATAACTTACACCAACTCTCCACATCTCTACAATTTCTTTTCTTTATTATACCTTCCTTGTCAAGCCCAAATCTGGCTGCATCACACTATCACTCTACTCTCACAACTGCTCTTTATAAAGCAACTCCTGCATGCCTAGCCTATGCCACCCCAAATGATCCATACCACAGCCATGGCACATAAAACAGACCTGATACCCCACAAATGCTCTAAATCTTCAGAACATTTTAGAGAAAATTGTGGTTAGTTGAAGACTTCCAGCATTACAAATTAATGGTCTCACACTGCTTTGAACACTCTCTTGCAAAACAAGATTACATCACTTGTCTAATTCCATCTCTGTCCTGTCCAACATATTTCCTCCACAGATTTCATCACACAAGATCTTGCTATGTATTTTATGGGTAAGCTGGACACTAGTAGATGCTGTATCTCCACACATGCTCACCCCAGCATTGTTCCATGCCCATTTCTATCAAAACATTAAGTGCAGTGAAGTATGAGATCACTTGAAGCATTCAAGATATATCCTCATTTGTTACCTACAGCTTGGTAATGATGTGTGCATATTCTCTTCTCTAATTACCCCCTCTTGATAGCATCGTCAAGACTTTTGTAGTATGGCTCCCACCCTATATAACTATTTGCTTTGCTTCATCAGACTCTGTCTTAGCCACCAGATGTTTTAAATGTCCCTCAAAACCCACAGCTTCATACCCTCCTCTACAGCTAACAGCTTACAAAATGGTGCTACTCTTCCCTGTAATATTATCCTCTCTCACTCCACCTCATTACATGAATACTTAGAATTCTTCTGTGGATGTCAGTTGAATGTTCCACCTTACAGGTCTTTGCCACCTTCCTCTCCCTACTGTGTCACATTTTGTGGCTGACCACTCAGAACTTCCAAGCATCTAGACCTTTCGTATCACACCCCTTCTGAAATTCAAAGCACCTAGACCTAGACCTTTTATATCAAACCCCTCATAGATTGTAAGCTTTTTCAAGATGGACCCTCTTATCCTTTCTGCTTCCAATGCCTTTTAATGTTTATTGTAAAGACCCTTAGGTATTTTACCACATAGCATATTTTCTTGATACTCTTATACAGAGATGTGGAATTTGTTGGTGCTTCATAAATAAATGATAATATTAATAGTAATAATAATACTTTGCAGGCGTCAACATGTTTTTATGAACAATAGATCATGTCAGACTAATTTACTTAGTAATCTGGACTTGCTGTTGATGTAGTATACCTGGATTTAAAAAGCCTTTCACACAAGTGTCTCACAAGGCTTTGATTTGGGAGGTGATTTCTGCACATGGATTGAGAACTGGTTAAATGATAGATGGCACAGAGTTGTTGTGAATGGAACCTTTTCAAGTTGGTCTAAAGTTGTAAGTGGTGTGCCACCTTGTTTAGTCCTGGACCCAATGCTTTTTTAATTTATTAATGCTCTAGAAGCGCGAATTGAAAGCAGAGTCTCAATCTTTGCTAATGACATTAAGCTGTGTAAGGAAATACATACAGTTCTGATGTTTTTTCTCTGCAGAAGGATTTAGATAAACTGAATGAATTGGTAGAAAAGTGGCAGATGGCATTTAATGTAGTTAAATGTAAAGTTATGCATTTGGGCTGTAAAAAATAAACATGCTTCATATACACTAAACTGGAAACCTTAGATTAGAGAAAGATTTAGGAGTAGATGACAGGCTTCACAGAAGTGTGCAGAGTCACTCAGCTGCTGCAAGAACAAATAGGGTACTCTTTGAATAAAAAGAGGGATAGATGCATGGAATGCTAATATAATTCTACCTCTATATAAATCCTTGGTAGGGCTCATTTAGAATATGGAGTAAAGTTTTGGGTACCAGTTTTTAAAAAAACATTATTGAACTGGAAAAAGTGCGGAGACGTGCAACAAAATTGATAAAGGGTTTGGAGGATCTGTGTTATAAAGAGAAAGATATGATTACGATTTACAAATATATTTAAGGTCAATACAAAGAACTATCCAATTAATTATTTACACAAAGAGCTGAGCTTAGAACTAGACGTCATCCATTAAGACTAGTGAAAAGGTGCTTTCGACTAAAACAATGACATGAATTTTTTATAGTAAGGGCAATAAAGCTATGAAATTCTCTGCATTGGTATGTTGTGCTTGCAGATACTGTAGCTGCTTTCAAACAAACAATGGATACCTATCTAGCATAGAAAAATATTGAGAATTATGACAGATGGCTTAAATTCATATAGGTTGTTGATTCAGGGAACTATCTGACTGCCATCTGGAGTCAGAAATTTTTTGGTCTTAATTGGAAATGCCTTCAAGGTTTTTTTGGGGGTTTTTTTTGTGCCTGGATCAATAGGGGTAATTTGGCATTGGCTGGACTTGATGGACGCATTTTTTTTTTAGCTTCATCAACTATGTTACGATGTTAGTATATTATACACATAGGTGGCACAATTGCATACTTTTAAGTCCCTCAATAATACACATATACCATTTTGGCAATTTCTAGGGGATTTATATTTTGACCTAGTTTACATGGAAACCATTGTTGCATCTACACTATATACACTAGCCCATACAAAACAATAATATTTACTAGCTGTTGCAACAAAGTTGCTGAAACAAAGTCATCCATGTGAACGAGGCCTTATGCATTATTTACATGAGATCATATATAGACAAAAATTAGAATCCGATTGTAATATTTTGAATCGGATGCAGAACTGGGACTGAAAGACAAACATCAGGGAAAACCAGGAGGTACACCTATTGTAGAAAATGTTTAATTTGCTCCACCACCAATACACCCCACATGTGGGTACTCACAAAGGAAAAGGCTGTCAATCACATATAGGATTAGCAGCCTACACACATATCTGGAGAATTAAATTGACCCAGGACGGAATACAGGAGATTCTCCAGTTCACACCAGTTCTTACCACATCCTCTCAATGGGGGGGCATCACAATAGTTTTATATAGTATAGGTCATAAAAATTAAGAAAGAGACGTGAGGGTCAGTGAGAAACTATTCCAAATGCTTACTAAACAGGCATATGGGTATATTAATATAGCCGCTAGCTTTGATAAAGTGGTGAGTTTACCGTGAAATTGATTCTTATATTGGAATTTCCCATTCGGAGAGTGGGTCTGATCTTCATTTGGCACATCCAGTCCTGCATTTGCAGATACCCGAGCGGAGATAGAGATATTTTCTACATGCTTGTTTAGTTAGATTTAGGAATTGTGCCTTGCTGACCACCACTTCCTGTGAGTGCAATTCTTCATTTTTATGTCCTCTCCTATACAAATATAGCACTATTGTGCCCCCCCATCCCCTGTTTTCAGAAATGAGATTGGAACAGGGAAGAGAGTGTATACAGTTATTATAATTAGCATTTTACAACTACCTACAGCACTTTGATGTGAAAGTCAGGATTTTTTCCTACACAGCACTGCTCACCAAAACCAGTTATGTTCTTAAACCTGCCACAACAACACAAAGCCCTTACACCTTTTGTATTGTTTCCTTTTGTATCGCTGTGCAATTTCTTGATTGTTGAAACTCATTTTTGATATATATTCCTACTGTATTGCAGAATATGTTGGCACTTTTCAAATAAAGATTATTATTAATAGTAGTATTTAAATTTGAGACAGTACTTGCAGTAAATTAAACAAAAAATAAAGTGGGCATTGCACCTAGGAGTAACATAAATACTGTATATGGATTGCATGTAGAAGTAATGGATGTTGTTTCATGGGACCAACAGCAATGGTGGCTAGATCTGCAGCAGATAGGATGCCCCCCTTCTCTTACAATAGGAATATTCACTTTCCTCTGTAGGGTTTCCACACGGCCGGTGTTTTACCAGCATAGCCGGTAATTAGCTCACAGGACCTGGTGCCAGTATAACTACTATACTGGCAATTAAAAAGCCAGTATTTGTGTGCATCCTGGCAGCATCACCCTGACGAGCTCACAAATGACTCTCCTCAGCGCTTTGCCCTGGTTCCCCAAGCTGGATCTTCTTCTCTCTTATACACCTGCGTTCTTAAATACTTCAGCTACCGCCCGACTTTTTCCCTAGTCCTTGTCCTCCCAATGCCCTCTGGGATTGCTAACCTTGCCCCCTGGAATGAACCTCCGCTTTGATCGCAATATAAAGCAGGCACTCTATAACACTGGGGCACTGATGTTTGCAGCTGGCTGCTGCGGTGCGGCAATGCTGGTATACTTCATTCTGAACTGGAAGCCTTCATCCGTGTTAGGGACCAGGAACTAGACAGGAGAATCCACAGCAGCCAGCAGCAACAGGTCAGCAAACAAACACAAGGACAATAGGGAAGTGAGCCAAGCTGATATAAATACCCTGGGAGGGTTGGCTGATAACAGTCAGGTAAGTAATCAGAGAGGTTAGCTGATCCAGCCTGAGCCAGAAACTCAACAGCAGCAGTGTATAGCAGAGCACTAGATTAGCTCAGACAGCAGAATCAATAGGCAGAATGGGAGCAGCTCATCAAAACCTTGACAATGTGGCCGTGTGGGCCGCTCTGTGTGGCACATTCCCGCAACTTCAAGAGCTCCCTTGCCGGCCTGTGTCGCCAGTGGCTGTGCTGTCTCCAGCTCAGAGGATCTCCCATCTTTCTGGCCACACTGCTGCTGCCACTCAGTTTCGTCACAGCCTGGAAGCATTGGGATAGTTGGCCATCCGCAGACTTTTGGTACTGGGTCCAGTATTAGCTGGGGCACCCCTCCTCTACTCTCTGTACTGGACCAGAAGCTACCTGGGAGTCCAGGAGCTACTAGGACATTTGTGCAGTGCTCTGGAGTACTTCACCTTGCTGTGGGTGAGCGTAAGGGGAATGGGCAAGCTCATATTTTAGGCTGCATGTTTAAACATTAAAGTGAAAAAATGATGGGGGCAAACTAACTCCACAACAGAGAACAGATAAGCATTCATGTAGAATTAAACAGGCTTTTTAATCCCTAGGTTTCCAACACATTCACAACATGCTTGAAACCTCTGGTATTCACAGAAATACAAACCAAAAATAAACCGAGAATATTTTTTTCTCTGTGGTCATACCTCCCAAGTGTCCCTGTTTGTGAGCTAAATCCCTTTGTCCCTCTTTCCCTCCCTGAGGTCCCTCTTTTTAGGAGACCAGACTAAGTGAGTGGTTCTGCCCCTTTTGTGGCTCCTCCCTTTTGCGGCTTTCCCTTTTGTGGCCCCACCCTCACTGACCCACAACTATGGCCGGTATTTTTTTGAGGAAAAGGTGGCAACCCTATCTGTACCAATCTCTGACAAGGGGGAACCCTTCAAAAATCTTTATTACACAAGGGGGTTATGCACTAAGTTGTGATAAAGAGGTGATAAAGAGGACATAACGTATCAGATGAGATCACTTCTCTAGTTTTTATGTTATTTTATGCAGACTATACACTAAGATTTCTCCCACTTAAAAAATCTTAGAGCATACGCTACATACAATAACATAGAATCTGGAGAAGTGATATCACTGGAGAAGTCATCTCCACTTTATTATCACCTCTTTATCACCACTTAGTGCATCTTCCCCGAGGACTAAAATATAATGGGGGAGATACATTAAGACCTGATAAAGCAGCAATAAAGATGAGATGACTTCTCCAACGATATCACTTCTCCATTTCCTATGTTAGTCTTTGGAGTCAATGCACTACGATTCCTCCAGCATTGGGGATCTTAGTGCATAGTCTCTATAGAATAACATAGGAACTGGAGAAGTGATACCATTGGAGAAGTCATCTTCACGTTATTGCCGCTTTATCACGCCTTAGTGCATGACCCCCAATGTATCCTTCAACAGAGAGATGAGCATATCTAAAATACAGGAATCATTCTTAGACATATTTTGGGTATTTATGATAAATCTGCTGTAGTTTCGTTACCTTGCTATAGGCAAAATAATAAAAAAAATAAAATAAAAAATCCATTGATTTAAATGGAGCGTTTAACCCCTTGAATCCTAGAGGGGTTTCTAGAATGTTACAAAGTAATGCTTTGGAGACATCACTAGCATTGAAGCAGTAAAATTTAAATCAATTAAAATTTGAGGAATTTTTATTCTGTACTTGTTGTTCTGTTGTTTTGTTCGAGATCTGATCCAATTTTCCGTAGTACATTAGTCTCACTGTGTGGCATGCTGTGCTAGCATTTCAGGGCTTCTTAGGACATGTTAATTAATATATATAGTTCTACATTAAACGATTCTTTCATCAAGGGTTGTTGCACTGTGGTATTAAAAAGGAATTTGGGTGCGTCTTTATACATTGAGAGTAGTGAATGAATATGATTCCATGTTAAACCAGTCTCTGGAACTGAATTTCTAGCCCTGCACCTGTCTAACTCTAATTCATTAAGTTACTAAGTATGAAAATTCTACCCTTAACCCTTTGAGTGCCAGAGGGGTATGCAATGCATTGCTTTGCAATGCATTGCATACCCCTCTGGCAATCAAAGGGTTAATGCTGCTTATGTGAGGACAATGGGGCAGTTAGTGCCAGAGAGGGTATCCAATGGTTTGCTTTGTAATGCATTGGCTAACCCCTTTGGCACTCAAAGGGTTTATAGCATTAGCAATGTTTAACCCTATGAGTGCCAGAGGGGTGGGCAACGCATTGCTGTGCACTCTCCACTGGAGCTCAATATCGTGGAAATGGTATAATGTTGCTGTTTTCCTGTATACACTATGAGGCAGGGGTTGTAAATCTTGCAGGCATTAAGGAGTTAATAATAGCAGAGTTTATGTGCTGGTATGCATTAAAGCAATCATACACTGTACTGCATACCTCACTGACACTGAAGGCTAACACCAGTGAAGCTGAACAGGCGGATTCATACTTTCACTCCGTTGTATCTGTATTCCTTTTATGATGCTACAATTCAAACGAGGTGCTAGCCCAATGGCTCTCAAACTTTTTTTTTGTGCTGGAACCCTTTTGATTCATAAAAAAATCTCCACTGGTCACACACAATCATCTACTTTAATGCTTTGAGTGCCAGAGGGGTAAGCAATGCATTGCTTTTGGGTACCCATCTGGCACTCAAACAGTTAACCCCATGGAGGCTAGAGAGGTCTCGAATGCATGGCTCCAAACTCTAGCACCAAACTGGTTAACACTGTATCAGCAACAGGTTTATGAGAATTCTAGTTGGTACCAGAAAGACTAAATTATAAGGCTAAATGCAATAGGTAACAGGTGAGATAATTGTATCTGAAAAAATGTAATAGGTTATAGTATTTATTAAAAGCTAAATCTGGTACTCCACTCCTGTTTCCCATTACTGAAAATTGTTACGTGGAAATCTTGTACTTCATTAAGGAACTCAGGGGTACAGTAGAAGACAGTTTTAGAACCATTGCACTACTGGTCCCTTAACTGTTCCTGAAACTACTTTTCATGCTATATCCATTATCTAAGATAATGCCACAGAGACACAATGAATGACAGCAACACGAGCATTAATCCAACCATAGCAATACAGTGTCCCACAACATTACACCAGTATAGCAGCACTGTAACTGACATCAATAAAGGCTCTTATTCAAGCAAAGAAACACAGTGACAGAACCACAATATCACACTATCAATAACACATGGCTGGCATTCATATAATGATGTGGGCAGGCTGGCTCAGCTGTGTCCCCCGGAAAAGTTTTGTGCTTGACGCCCATGGCACAACCATTGATCCAGGCAAGACCATGCAGTGAGCCTTAGACACTAAAGAATAGAGGAGCAGTTCCAGGCAAATCAGCAGAAACTAAGGGGGAGAAATAAAAGCTTCCATTGATGGAAATGGGGCTTTTAATATCTTGAATTCTAGAGTGGACTCCAACGAATTGCTACACAATGCGTTGAAGACCACTCTAGCATTCAAGGGGTTAAAATCCCCATTTAATACAATGGTTGTTTTAGGGATGTGTATTCAGACCCTATGGTATTAGTTTGATCCAGAATTGCTCCTTTTTCTTTTGTGAATAAGGTTAAAGGGGAACTACCACCCCACAATAACTTTACATGTATTCATTCTTCATCTGGCAACTAGCTGCTTAGTAGTGCTAGTCGCCAGAAATATTACCTGGTTCCAAAGATTTTGCAGTTTTTCCAAGGCTCACAGGAGAAGGAAACACGGACATCTCATCATAGTGACGTCCGTGCACCTGCGCTGTCAGTCCTTTTTGGAGCCAACTGAAGACTGAATACATGTAAAGTTATTGCGGGGTGGTAGTTCCCCTTTAAGTGACTAACAGCATGAGGTACTGATCCAACTACAGTGACACAATGACTGACAGTGATACAGGAACTCATCCAACCAGCTGACAGTACATCAGTACATGTGCTGATCCACAGCAAAGACACAATGGGGGAGATGCACTAAAGGCTGTGGCGATATGATTTTGTCAATGTGCTCAAAGCACTTTGACATTTCGATGTAGACACACTTAGCCATATGCACTAAAATGTATGGATGCAAGGGATGGGGAGGAAAATGTTGCCATTAGCATACAGGATCATCAAAGTCCTGTTGATACAGAAGGGATGCCCTCCTTCACACATCAGCACCACTATGACAGTGCTGAAGTCTGACAGTATTCTCTCTGCTGCCCCACCTGGCCAGTAGGGGAGTGAAGAGAATATTTTCAGCACCAGGGACAGCATCACTCCCTAATAAATTTGAGTGTCATAGTGATGTGCATTACACATCCCTGTGGCACTCAAAGGGTTAAAAAAAACTATGCAAAGCACTACACAAATATTCCCTTAGCTCTGTACCATAACTGACAGCAATACAGGAACACATTTAAAAAGTACAACATAGGGATGTTTTTTTAAGTCCCTGATAAAGTACTGCTATGCTAAGAAACATGGAGGGTGTTCATGATTATACTTATACTTTTGGTTCAGAATTTTAATACCAGTTTGTTTGACTGTTTGTATTGCTGATATTGCATTCACTCTATGGCTTTTATTAAAGAGGTACTTTAAGTTGTCTTACTTTGGGTATCATCATATAAAAGGAAGGGTCCCATACATTGCTAATTCCCTTTAGTAGTTTCACAGAGACTGAGATATTCCTGCAACATGGAGGGCCATTAGACCCCAAGTAGAGGGCTTCTTCTGGACTCCAGGAAAGACTACATTATCCAAGAACCACATCAAAGGAACAGAAGCAAGGGATCCAGTTGATACCACCATTGGAGGTCATACAGTGTATGCCTACACACCTAAAGGCTGGTTTTTGCCTCACAAAAATGTGAGGTAATACTACATCCCTCTTTAGAAGATGTTTTACCATGCTGGAAGTAAAATGCTATAAGACACACTTTGAGTGTGTGCACCTTTTTCTTTGTGTTTTCTGTTACATGTATTGAGGAACTCTATACCAGATGCTCAAGCAGAAATGGCAGCAACAAGAAGTGGAGGCCTAAAGAGACTCATAGATAGATATCATCAGGTCATATGTCTCCTGTCTTGTTTGTGAGATGTGATACCTGTTGGATTAGCACTCAAGAAAGTTTGTTTTGTTATGCTTTAAAACACTTGAATGTTAGAGAGGTCTCTAAATCATAGTGTAGTATATTAATTGTAGCAAAATGTATACTCACATTAAAGTTGGCTGCCACAGATGGTCTGTAGCTTGAACGTCTGTTGGGGATATTGATACTTCTCCCACACAGATAGTAGGATCATCATGGCTCAGTCCCTCTTAATAGCTAATTCACAGAACAGCTCAAATAAAAAAGAAAAAAAACCTTCTGGTTGTTTTTTTTCTTTTTCATTTGTTCTCTTTGTTGCAGTTGGTTTGATCCATAATTGTACCTCTTTAACTTTCAGAACTGCATCTCATAAACATGACTTGAGACAAAAGAAACAATGAGACTGTATGTCCACATATGTGAACAGGCATCATAAATAACTCCATGCTCTCTGGATGTGACTATAAAAATGCACAGATTCCAGTAGTTATCTCTTCCAGCACCCTCTTGTTCTCCTAAGGGAGGATGAGGTAGTCTTGGTCACTTAGTCATGTGACTCCTTCAACCACTTTCACTACAGATACAGCAAACAGACACAGTGCAAACATGCCTCTAAGAGGGAACACAAAGCCCACTTGTAGACCCCTTTGAGATTGGTACTCACCAGAGGGAGAGGCCTCACCAGCCTCTGGGTTTTAATTTGATACATTGGGGGAGATGTATAAACCATTCTTATAGCTATATGTTCAAAAGAAAACTTAAAGCGTTAAGAATGAATATGTTTGAATGAATATGTTTATTTATATAGCGCCACAAGTGTACGCAGCGCTGTACAATTTCAGGGTTTAAACAATACAGGGTTACAGGTGCTTTGTAGAGTGAAACATTGGGTGGGAGGTCCCTGCCCGAAAGCTTACAATCTAAAGTTATGGGGTAAACCATTTGCACTATAGGTTAGAAGTGAGAATGCCAAACATTCCCATTGATTTAAATGGGGATTTTAAAGGGATAGTAATACTTAAAATGTAAAAAAAAATATGTTGTAGGGTTTATCCCCCTGAGTAAAACAAGAGTACTCCCACTGCTGAAAGGTGTTTCATTCAAAAGTTATTAATTTTCAAAGTTGAATTTTTTAGGTGCAATATCACAGTGGCCTGAAATTGTAAAGTGGCGCTGTTGCTACACCATCCTATGGAGATTTATGGTCCGGGGACCAGAGCTGTCCATATGATCGTGTAGCAACAGCGCCACTGTACAATTTAGGCCACTGTGATATTGCACCTAAAAAATTCAACTTTGAAAATTAATAACTTTTGAATGAAACACCTTTCAGCAGTGGGAGTACTCTTGTTTTACTCAGGGGGATAAACCCTACAACATATTTTTTTTTTACATTGTAAGTATTACTATCCCTTTAAGCCCTTGAATGCTAGCAAGGTCTCCATTGCATTACAAAGCAATGTTAGAGACCTCTAGGATTCAAGGGGTTAAAATCCCTGTTTAAAATCAATGTGAATTTTTAGTTCTCCCCAATAGTGCAAATGGTTTGTCCTAGAACTATTCTACTTTTCTTTTGAATATATATCCCTAATTAATGTAACGTGTTTAAGAATTGTCTCTAAAATCTTCAACTATGGGTATATTTGTAATGAAGTAAAATCAATTTTGTAAAAATGTCTCTGTGAGAGTATTCTGAGAAGATCTGCTAATGAGAATTTTTTCACATACATAGCTTATAAACTCTCTCACTATATATCTCCATTAAGAATAAGATATACACGGCATTAAGATTTAAAGGGATAGTAATACTTAACGTGTAAAAAATATATGTTGTAAGGTTTATCCCCCTGAGTAAAATAAGGATACTCCAACTGCTGGAAGGTGTTTTATTCAAAAGTTATTAATGCATTTTTAGGTGCAGTATCACAGTGACCTGAAATTGTACAGTGGCACTGTTGCTACACCATACTATGGAAATTTATGGTCAACTGACCAGAGCTGTCCATAGGATGGTGTAGCAACAGTGCCACTGTACAATTTCAGGTCACTGTGATACTGCACCTAAAAAATTCAAGTTTGATCTGTAATAACTTTTGAATAAAACACCTTTTAGCAGTGGGAGTGCCCTTGTTTTACTCAGGGGGATAAGCCTTACAACATGTATTATTTTATATTTTAAGTATTACTATCCCTTTAAAGTGTTAGTAATGTCTAAAAAAACTTTTTTGCATTTAGTGTTCAGGCACACGTTTTAGACCATTCCAATGAAGGGATTCCGTGTAAGTAACGAGATCCCGGCACTTCTCAAGCGCCACCGTGTCGACCGACACGGATCTCCTGCTGACAGCTTTACAGCTGTCAGTAGGAGAAATCAAACTTTAAACGCCCGTATCTCTTAAACCATAGCGGTTTGAGAGATACGGTTTTTTGCATTTAGATCAGCTTTTTAAGTTCTTCTAAATGCAAAAAAAAGGTTTTTTTTAGACATTACTAACACTTTAATCACTAAAACTGCCTTTTGGTGCAATGGTGAATTTCATTATGCTAACACTACAACAGAATTCCTATTTGGACAAGACCATTTCTATTATTATTATTATTCTTTATTTATATAGCGCCAACAAATTCTGCAGCTCTTTACAGTAGGGAATGGACATACAGAGGTATTAAATAGTGCAATCAAATGTGAAGAATAGAAGGATCACAGGGCCCTGCTCGTGAGAGCTTACAGTCTAGAGGAAGGGAGGTTTGACACAGAAGGAGTAAGTGCTATTGGGTGTAAGTGCCTCCTCAGCTTTTCAAAAAGTCAACTTATTGGCATTAGTACTTAGCGAAAATGTCACTACACAGTTATGTACATTCTTATGTAGCTTTGCAACAGTTTTACAGACACCCTCCTTATTAGTCCAATTTTATACATTCCCCATTGGGAATTATGTAAATTGGAGCAATTTGGAATCAAACAACTAGATTGTAGGGGATAAATAAACATTCCCTGAATCTCCACTGATTTAAATGTGGCTTTTAAACACTTGAATGCTGGTGAAGTCTCCATTAATTGTGAAGCAATGCATTGGAGACTTTTCTAGTACTCAAGAGGGATTATGCACAAAAGTGTGATAGAGAAGTGATAATGTGGAGATGACTTCTCCAGTGATATCACTTCTCCAATTCCTATTTTATTGTATGGAGCCAACACACTAAGGTCTTCAAAGTTGGAGACATCTCAGTGCATTGGCCCCATAGAATAACATAGGACTTGAAGAAGTGATATCATTGGAGAAGTCATTACCACTTTACCACCTCTTTACTATGCCTTTAAGCATAACTTCCAAGGGGTTAAAAGAGCCACTTAAGTCAAATGTAATTTTGTTCCCTCAGGTACACTTGGTTTACCTCAGAATTTCTTCACTTTTCTTAAATACATAAGGCCCAAGACCAACTGCTTATCTAATCACAACAATAACCAAATGCTTATAAGTACAACCAAAATTAATGCTTTTGTACACAAAATATTAATAATGAAATAGTCAAGCATTTGTATTCTTTCTGCTACCAAGAGCAAAGAGCCCAACATTTCAACAATTGTGAGATAAATACACCTTAAGCAATACTAAATTTAGCATTTATTTCTCATTTTTATCTTGCACTGTCTGAATGGTTGTTTGGTGGTGTTTTATCCTGTGATAAATTCCCATTAGGAACCAAAATATGTGTCATCTTATATCCTTTATTCTGTGATAAATTCCCATTAGGGACCAAAATATGTGTCATCCTGTATCTTTTTCTGATAAGTGATGTGACTTTTTATCTAATAGTTTTTGTTAAATAGGTTTCAGTGGCTTTGTACTGAATTTCCTCATTACTATTTTTTACAATAATTCATTTCTCCAGTCCTGAATGAACTAATTAGCCTCAAACTACAAAAAAAAATAAATGTTCAGAGATTATAAAATGTAAAACTGAAGGACCATTTGAGTTGCCTCCTACACTTAACTACATGTTGAGACATTATGATAACAGTAGTGGATATGAGACCAGACACTGCATTCTTTAAAAAAAAAAATTGACTTTTTCTAGCATTCAAACCATTAGAGTCCCCATTTAAATAAATGGGAATTTCAGGAATGTTTAATTGTTCCTATTTCCTCCAAAATTGCTTCACTTCATCTTACTACATCAGCCTTTTTATGTTAAGAAAATATAATTAGCCATATTGCTTTGTCATAATCTATTAATACAAATAATGGTTTCAGATTTCTGGTTATTTAGAAAATGAGCACTTAAAGCATTTGAAGATATAGTTTCTCCTTATTTTGACTTTACATATTTTGCAGAGCATCATATCTTAGGTCAAATCTTCTCTATTTTTTTATTCTTTTATATGACTATTCAGGGCTTTTCCCCTCTAAATCAGTGTTTTTCAGTGTTAGTCATTGACTCCTCTGGCACACAAACAGATTTTCAATGTATCCCTGTTTAATCACATGTAATCAATGGCACAGCCATTGTGATTTAGTTGCCTTTGCTTAGCTAGAGCTATCCTGAAAAACTGACCTGTTGGTGTGCCTTGAGGACTGGAGCTAACAATGAGTGTTCTAGATCTTTCTAGGGGAGGAGTCCAGCTCCTACTGAACAAGTAAAATGAAGTGTAGCTAGCTATGTAATGTTTTATGTTTAGAAAATTTGTATAAAATATATTTACTTAGTATAATACTTTACAAGTATGTGTGCAGAAAAAAGTATATAAAATGTTACTTTTCATAGTAACTCCCAGGGAAGATGAAAAAAGTGACATTTTTGCACTTTTCGCTTTAGAGGTGAAAGTTCTAGCCCTTCTCTAGCTCTCAGTACAAAGAAAAAGTGCACACATATTTATATTACCTTTTTTTGTGCCACCTCTTCATAGACAAAGATGGTGGAACATAGAACCATATGGGCAATGTGATTTTTTTATTTGTAACCAATGCAGCTTGTTGGGCACGTTTGTCGCTAGACATATAGTACAGTGTTAGGCAGTAATAAATGCATCAGTTACCATTATTTGCAGTTTGACAGGTTGCACAGTAGCCAAACATAAATTAAAAATATATAAAAAAAACTATCCTACATACAACACTAACTAACACAGCACTTTTCTTCCAAGAACCCTTACTGGACTGCTAAGCATTTTTCCACTAAGGGTTGTTTCACATGAGAGATAGAAATGTAGCAGCCTGCTACTGACTGGCACACACATGGGTCAGCCATTCATTGGAGGTCACAATGAGCATTGCAACCTCAAATGTACCCTGTATGAACTATTTGCCACTGGCTTCAAAGGCCTTTTTGCAGATGTTCCCTGCTGCATCTTTATTGCATTTTGACATTAAACATAGCAAAATTCAATTTACTGGATTTTGATGTGTTCAAGCGAGGTGATAGTTTCCTCATTTGAATGGCAATACAGCCCAGAAGCTTATTTTTCAGTAAGGGAGATATCAGCAACACATCATCTTTGCCTTGCTTTTTGCAGTGAGGAAAGCATCCTAATATAATGCCTGAAATTGCAAAGTATTTTCTTGCTTCATGGAGAAGACCTGACTGCATCCATAGATATTGTTCAGCCCCATGGTTCTACTTTAATCCTACACTACTCATAAGCCTATTGACCCTTAATCTCAAAAGGGAAACTATCCCCATGCTCATTTTACCAGGAATTATAGGTACAGGTAATTAGAGCTTCTGTTCTGCTGAATATTTAGCAGTTAGCCTCTTAGCTGTCATGAATCAAGCTTAAATCCCTCAAAACATCTAATATTCATCAGGGATTTCCTTCTCCTCTGTTGAACCTATACGACAAAACAGCAAGAGACCTGTTAGCTGAGGAAATCTTAACTTAGAGTCCCATCAGGGGCTTTGGATTTCCAATTTCTTTTAGCTCTCAAAAGTACCTTATGGTCAGTTAGCTAAAGCAACTGGTATCAGAGTTTCCTGATTTTAGAAAAGGGGATCCATTGGTAAACCTAGAATTTTCAGAGGGAGATTTCAAATAAATTAGCACCCGTTTGCAATGTATTTAATGTAATTAAGCATCCAAACGCCATTTCAGATCAGTGAAGTAGGCATTTATAATCTTGTTAGTTACACTAAAGGGTGAATTTAAACTCGCAAGACAAGAGGATATGGGCTTCCTTGTAAACAGTTAAGGCCTTCATAATGCAGGATAGCCTCATTGATCCTGTACTGTCTTTTTCCAGACATCCAACACTGAAAGTGCCTAGCTGTTTGCTGATGTTCAAAAGTTCATAGTGATTCAAAAACACTCTATACTTTGTCAATATGTTTCAATCCTTTGGCTTGAGAACTGGTAAAACAAAGGGCCAAAAATAATTCTTTAGAAGAGTAATGGTTAATGTTCAAATGAAAGGGGGAGGAGTTCTGTGGAAAACCATTTACACTAAAGGGAAGACCTAACAAATCTAAAAACTCCCATTGATCTAAATGGGGATTTTAACCACTTGAATACTAGAGAGGTCTCCAGTGCAATCCTTCACAATGCATTGGAGACCTCTCTAGCAGTCAAGGGGTTAAAATCCCGATTTAAATGAAGGAAAATTTTTAGTTCTTCCCTATAGTGCAAATGGTTTGCCCCAGAACTCCTCCACTTCTCTGCAGAACATACAATCCTAAGGGCTGGATTCAAATGCAGGAGATAAATGTTACCTCCCGTCATATAATATTAGGGAAACATATTCTGTGGCCTTGTCCAGTATATGTCACATTCTTTTTGTTGTATAGAATTCCTAAACTCAGGACTTAATTCCAGAAAGACTAGGGCTGGTGATTAGAAATGTATTTTGTGTGGATTCGTTCTCCAAAATCCCTCTTTAATTATTACTGGATATCACATCCATGGAGGCAGGTAGGATTATTTGTTGTATTATTCCCTCTGAAGATTTTCTAAGGTGAATTTAGTGGGAGGGATTTGTTATTCTTTAGTCCAGCCAAAAGAATAATGTCTGCCTGCATAATATATCCAGTACCAATTAAAGAATACTTTTGGAGAACCAGTCCACACAGAGCTGTTTCATAGCGGCTTTAATTATGTTTTGCCCATAATAAGATAAATTGTGGTTTATTACTATAAGGTGTTAATTTTGCATTAACATCTATATTTTCATCTTTGTGGCTTTAAAGCTGAACTTTCATGTGAATAACATTTCCCCCCAATACTTTACTAACCTAGTGATATGCACAGTCATATTGTCCTTAAATCAGCAGTACTGAAGAAAAATACTTCATTGGCAGGAACCAGAGGACAAACAGCGCAGACATCTTAGAGGAAATGTACCTCTGAGTCTGCACTGTCTGTCCCATTCACTGCCGGCACTGGTGGTGACGTCAGTTGGTTACCTTAAGGTAATGGAAGTTCCTGAGTGCATAGGCACACAGAGCTTCTCTTGTAAGGTCCGTGCAGCCCAATGCCTGCCAAAGAAGTATTTTTCTTCAATACCGCTGACTTATGGAGCTTAAGTACAATAAGACTGTGCATATCACTAGGTTAGTAAAGTATTGGGGGTCAATATTATTCACTGGAATGTTCCGCTTTAAATTGACCATTATTAGGATTATATCAACAAATATGTATTGTTATATCTGGGTTAAGTTACAAAATATTTTAATTTTGTGTCTTAGGATATATGTTTTGGTTTATTCTTTTACTTTCATGCCACTAAAATAACTTTTAACCCCTTTCCATTGCTAGAGATGTGTACTAAAAACTATAAAAAAAATTAGTGCACCTATAACTACGTCATGTTTCCGGTTTCCGGATGTGCTCCACCACTAGATGGCATTGAGGGTTAGGGAGACAGGGAAAATATAAATATTACAAAAACTAGGTGACCAACTACTATAACCTAAAAAACAATTGAGAACCTTGTGCAAAGTGTAATATGTAGAGGTACGGTATAAGGAAATGAGAGAGAAAAAATATATAATAGAAAAATAATAAATAAAAAGAACATAGCTGCAGAGTTCTGAATTACTAGAGGTATCCTTAAGAAATATCTTCAGAAATAAAGGAAAGAAAAAGCACAAAAATACATACAAAAATAAATAAATAAAATATGCAGAATGTCCTACAGAGACAATGGTGAGTCAAAGAGGATCAAATGGCAGTATGAGTAGAGACAGGGATCTAATGGAGGGACTAAAGATCTCTTACTTGGCTGGGAAACATAGAAAGCATAACAACCATAAAAGTGGCCAGATGAGTTCATGTGGATCAAAATATTGGCATATAAAGTTCCAACCTAATGAGTCCTTATAACAGTATAAATCAAGCAATGATGTATATATTACTATTTCGTATATCTCACTTAACTGTGGCTCACATGGGAAAGAATGATGTGATGACTTGATAGATGGAAGAAATGGATGGATGATGAATGGTAGATAATGGAAATGAAGTCAATGTTGCCTTTTTTCGATCTTATCTGATTCATTCCACTTTGTTCCTGCACCTTGCATATGGCCTCATGCAGACGTAACAATATATGAAATAAATAAGACGTAACAACACAATTCACAAAATTCAAGGAGGCAAAGAATAAAAAACAAACACGTGGAGTTTGTTTTTAGTAAAGACACCACTTTTAGATTGTTTTTCTTCTTTATTTGCTACCTTGAATTTTTTAATTGCTAGAGATGACTTTGCAAAGTTTTGGAGACAAACCTATCATCCAAGAAGTTAAGTTCTAGGTAAGAAGAAATGGCATAACAATGTGTTAGGGACATTACACATTACCTTCATTAGCAGGTCAAAAGAGTTACTGTGGAATGAGTTTTATATGACTGAACAGTAAATTATATCTCCCTTAAAAAGCTATCAGAAGGACAGAGTTAATCTTAAAATAAATCTATCCTTCTAATAAAAAACATGTGGTACATACAGAAAGTATAAATTATCAGTCACTGTTATGGAGGTAGCGAAATATATTATATAGGATAGTAAACATGATATAACAAGCTTAATAGGATGTACTTCGGTTTAAAATATTTAGGCTCAGATTTAAATACACACATTAGAGAGCCCTGCCTCCTAGATAGGGATCGCCAAAAATCCCAT
Source organism: Rhinophrynus dorsalis (assembly GCA_037306005.1). Classification (NCBI taxonomy): domain Eukaryota; kingdom Metazoa; phylum Chordata; class Amphibia; order Anura; family Rhinophrynidae; genus Rhinophrynus; species Rhinophrynus dorsalis. The sequence goes on along the minus strand of CM074723.1, from coordinate 62,549,084 downwards.
TTTTTACCACTAAACATTTGCCTTTTTGCACAATGGGAGTTGTTGTGTGGCAGCAGCTGGAGGGCCTCACATTGCCCATCCTGGATACCACACAGTGCGACAAGGCTAGTGGGGGTTAGTACATGTGATTTTATGGTTACCAGTGTAGTGGAACAATACTGGTGAGAAGTATGTGTGGTTCTAGGGCAATGGAACAAGGCTGGGGTCAAGGCAGCAAATAGCAGAATAACTGTAGCTGGCTAGGAGGCTCTGGTGGATGTGCAGTACCATTCTGTTGGGGTAGGGGATTCTGAGGGGACACTATGCTCCTGTGTCATCCATATAAACGACTGCCTCATTTGTTGTCTACTGGGACCATGTCTAGAAGTCATCATTCACTGGTGATGACTTCTGGGTTAAATCACAGCTCATCTCTGATGATGCAGCTGGGCACTCACGAGAGGATAGGCTCATTTCCAGTCAGAGATTGTGGTGAGAACCCTTAATTCCCAGGAATTCATTTCTTCTTGGTGGCCTTCCCTTTTTTCTCCAACAAGTGGTACAGTAAGGCAGTTCCTCTTTAGCCTCAGAAGTAGGGGCTAACCTACCAAAAACAATGATTTAATTATTGTTTATTTTTTGGTGCTAGATCCCTGGGTGTCTCTGTTTAGATGTATGGGCCTTCAAAGATATTGCCTCCTAGGTGTGATCATATGTAATCATGTGAATCCATACTATCTGAGGGATACAACAAAACTATTTGTCAGATGTGTATTAAAGAAAGCATGTCTGAAGATATGTATAGTTTGATTATCTGGTTTCAAAACATGACCCAGAAAACTTTAAATATTTTCAGGGCTATTTGCCTAGTTAGTCAAGGTCCGTCCTCCTCCTCAGAATCCACAGCCTAGCATTAGCCTACAGTTCATTTTCTCAGTGAACTTCAGAGAAGGACAGCAGGTAAATTCATATATTTCCATTCATGATGAGATTGATATATTGGTGAAAGCTATAAAATTTTAATACTACTATCAAGAAAGAATGAGACATCCCCTTGAAAGGAATGTTAAAATCAATATCCCTCTTTTGATTCTAGGGATGCTTCTTTCTTGGAAAATATTACAAATGTAGCTGTTCATGTAGCCACTAGCCAGGCTATTCTACCCTACAAATTAATTATGGTTAGGTATTTAGAGATACTATGGAAAAGAAAGTTGAAATTGTCTTTTAAAGGTATTATAAATCAACAGCAACTTCATTTAAGACTACCATGGCCTCTACTTGTGTATCCAGATCCTTAAGTGAATGGCATTCTCAGCTAGAAGAAGATATGATAAACAAATTCATCAGGATAAACTACCCATGATGTGTTGGTTTGGATTGGCTTATTAGCATTAATTGATTCATTTTGTTAATTGCGTATTTTGCTTGATTGGTTCACAAGCTTCGATACTGTGGTTTTTAGGAAGCTTGTTATGCTTTTGCCATTTCAGTGTGTCCTGAAATGTGATGGGTTTTCTAAGTTCTTTTATGATGTTTGAATAGATAAAGAACCTATAAAGAGCAAGAGGGGTGACATGCCCCTCCACTACTGACTACTTTCTATAATGATGATCAGCCAAAAGATAATGTTCTTAAATGACTTATTAAGCTCTTGTTTTAGTATTTGTATCAGTAATTTTATCACAGTTGTCATTTGTTTATTGTAAAACCACCCATGTTCTTTCTTCTCTGTTCTGTATTTTGTCGACCTTTTCCTGTCAAATTGATTTTTGAGAATGTTGTATGGAAGGGAGTGATACTTTATACTGACTCCCTGTACAGTACGCTAATTTGTTATTTTTGAGGCCAGATGTATTGATCTCTTTATTATTAGAAATTACCCCAATGACCTGTGGGCTCCATGAACTAAGGTGCAAAAGCCTAAACCTAGTTGCAAAACTTGGTGCACCTGTTTTGTACCTATGTACAAAACCAAACTGTCTGAAACTGGCATCTATGCTCCCTCTTGGCACCTTCCTGTGTGGCTGGAGGGCAAGGGGCAGGCCAAGAGGGAATTTCTTAATTAATCTGCATCTGCACCAAAACACAATTCTAATGGTAATTGGGAGAAGGGAAAAAAGGCTATCACTATGTATGTTTCTCTGAACCTTGTTCAGGAAGGTAGTTATACTGTATATATATTTACAGATTATATTATACCTATTTCTATGAAAGGTTACCATTCCTTTAATAGTCAAATTTATATCACTTGGATCTTTATTTGTCCACTACAGACCAGAAGTCGGTTATGTTTATACACTCTTTTTTATCTTCAATTGATCTCTATTTTACAAGCCTGATAAAAGATAGTGACCATTATGAGTTGTGTGATCTAGAGGTAGACTTCAACTGCATTAATTATATATTGGATATACAGTACTATGCAAATGTTTTAGGCAAGTGTGAAAAATGCTGTATAGTAATAATGCTTTCAAAAATAGACATTCTGATAGTTTATATTTATCAGTTAACAAAATGCAAAGTGAGTGAACGGAAGAAAAATCTAAATCAGTATTTGGTGTGACCACCCTTTGCCTTTAAAACAGCATCAGTTCTTCTAGGTACACTTGCACAAAGTCAGGGATTTTGTAGGCATATAATCAGGTATATGATTAAACAATTGTACCAAGCAGATGCTATGATCATCAATTTAATATGTAGGTTGAAACTCAATCATTAATTGAAGCAGAAACAACTGTGTAGGAGGAATAAAACTGGGTGAGGAATAGCACAACTCAGCTAACAAGGTGAGGTTGCTGAAAACAGTATAATTTCAAAAGTCACATACCATGGCATGGCTCATCATCATTTACTGCACAGAAACCATGGATGCATTCAGTTTTTGAAGTATGACTTTACATTCTTTAACATTTCCATGTACACAACAGAGCTATTAGCATGTGGAGTGATGTTTGCCTGTTTCTGTGAATTGTCTATCTGAAAATAATGCATGTTGTATGTTTCTGTCTCTAGTATCTGTCACTGTTACTCTCAGTCTCAGCTCAGGAATAGGATCTCCAGCCTGTCTATCACTTATCCGTCAAATATATTTTATTACATTTTTTTAATCTGTCACTCTCAGTGTCACTTTATACAAATCACACACATATTCCTCAAATCCAGCAACTCCAACTACCCCTGTTTGCCAGGCTGCCTCAACACTAGCTAGCATCAACATTTTGGCAAATTCCAATTTCACTACCAAGGACTACAGAGTTAATTTAACAATTCTATCTAAAATAGACCTGGTAGTGTCAGGATCAAAAGTATGTAAATAACAAAACATTATAATGAGCAGCATAAGAGGTCACATTCAGCCCTCTGTGGATGTGGGAGGTAGGATTGTTTGTGCCTGTTGTATTTTTGTATTGTGTTAAATGTATGATGTATTATGTATGTCTGTGTGGTATCTGTCTGTCACTCAATATCAGTTAAATGTCAGACTCAGTCAGCTCTGAATGTCATGTATCAATTAAAAAAGTTATCTTTATCTTAACCCTCTTGTCCCACTGCACACCCTCAATCCCCTCAATGCTGTAAAACTACTGACTAACCCACACATCTACCACCCTTTCCAAAAAGTATTCTTCTTCCTATTCTTCTGAAAAATGCTCCCCTCCACAACATTATTGAATTCCTTAATATATTTAATGATTTGAATCATATTACAAGAAATGGGAGAGCTCTAAATGAAATACCTAAATCTGAAATACTGTACAAAATAGGCATAGACAGTACATTATTCTGCATCCATATCAAAAAGGCCTACACTTATTGGCCCTATGTTTACATAGAGCAGTAGTTCTTATATTCCATATCGGAAGAAATTCTTGTTAATCAGAGGACGCTTATTGTAAAAAAAAATTACAGAAGCACTCCTTTGCCCGCAGTGCTAACAATTGAAGTGCCAGCCCCTATGCTGCCATTTGGAATTGGCAAGTGCTGATGCTCTCCTTCATTAAGTGAGATCTGAGTGGTGGAGCAATACCAGCAAGCTCTAAACAGCCTCAGCACTGATATTTACCCTCCATATTGCCATAAGAGACCTACAAATGCTGAAATGCTCTCACTTTGATTGTGTCCTGAGCTGTCAAGCAACACCAGCATGCGTTGAGGGCTCCTGCATAGATTGACATCCAAGAGGAGAGTGGTGATGAGTCAAAGGGTTATTATCTATTTAAAATAATTGGCACCAATTTCAGAGGTAAAGTTTGTATCATCTTGGATTGGGTACAGGAGACAGGGAAGGTATACTGCTTAACATCAGTGACTGTTCTGTGGTATGGATGCACAATAATCTACTGACTTTGCATTATTCAGTAGACGTATCATAAAACCATCTTCTCAGTGTATATATTGCATCCTTTTAGGCTTTTAAATTGTATCATTGTGTTTATGTGCATTTTATATTTTACATTTTAACATTTATATTTGTCTCATGCTCAATGATTGAGATTCACTACCTCTTTGCCTTTTAAAGGGATAGTAATACTTCGTTTTATCTTTATTTTATTTTGTAGGCATTAAAAAAACATGAAGAATGATATAAGTCTTATCACTCAAACCTTTATGGTTTGAGAGATATTCACAAGCAAAGTTTCACCCTCCAGCCCCTTTAACCTAGTGTAAGCCATCTCTTCTCAGATGTGGAATGCAGTCCATAGACCAGACAGATAACATCAGGGAACAATCTTCTTCCTATGAGAACAATGAAAGCCCTTCCCTCCTTGACAAGTTTTTCAGGTTTTTCCCTTATCTTAATTGAAGATTGTCCCTCTCTGCAGTCTACCTGGGCACCTCCCTTCTGCTCTGGCTGAGCAGTGTTACATCAGTAAAAGGGGCGGGAGGGGGATATTTTGTCATTGAATTACTCTAGAACTACAACTCTGACAGAACTGAAATAACACTCCCCAAAGTCCAAATACTATGATGATTAATTAGAGCTGCTTTTATTATGAAACATTACTATCCCTTTAAGATCCACATTTGTCAGTTTGCATATACGGTGAGGATTTTTCAATCTATTTGGAGCACATACACTATTTTGCACAGTACTTTCAAATTATGTATTTCATTTAGCACTCTTCCACTTCTTGATTTTCTTTTGTAATTTTGTATAGATTTATGCCCCACGTCTATAGGAATAGTAGCAGTTTTTAGGCATAGGTACCACTAGCTATTAATTTAGGAGGCTGAGCGCCATTATTCCACCCTTCCATATGTGTGTATTTGTTGAATCATATTACCCCTCTCACTTTAAGCTATTCATATTTAGGTCCTGGAGTCTACTTTGTTTTGTTATTTAGACCATACTATATAAGACTTTTTTTTGAATATCCCTCTATAGATGTGTACTCTAGTATTATGGTTTCCTGAAATTACACCTTGCTCTATTAATGTCTAACTAATGTGCTATAAAGTAGTAAAAGAAACTCTATTTTCCTGCTGCTATCTCCCTTGCTGTTTGCGTTTCATACTATTTTGATGCATTGATTCATTATCTATCAATTGTCAAATATAAATCATCCCAAAAAATAAGATTTATTAAAATGTATAAACAATAAGCAATTTTCTTTATGAGAATAGTGAGGGATACAGAAAGCTCCTTTACAATGGTTAATATCCAGTAGAGTTTAAATGTGCTGTTATACTCAATAAAAATAGTTTTGGCATGCCATACAGCCATAACAGAATGGCTGACTGCAAACCACACACAGTTTAATTACAAATCTTATAAACTATTGAGAAGAAGCTTCCAATATAGAGAACAGAGAACCTGAAAACTGACTTGTTGGCAATCCCATAACAAGACGGATAGCCACAATAGGTCAAAAGGGTAAACACAATGTATTCCAACAGACTACAGTCCTGGAATAAAAATCATGAAAACAAGAAAAGCAGAATATCTATAGAGCGTCTATAAAATTTACCAGCGTTAGGGTTCAATTTGGGCTCTGGAGGAAATGGGAAATTCAATCAAAGAAATGTGTAGAGACTGAAATTCCAGCTATGAGTGAGTAGAAAATCGGTTTTCTTGTAGAAAGAATGGTTTAAAAAGTCCCATTTGAACAGCTGCTTAATAAATAAACTGCAGTTTTCTGTTATGGCCACTAGGTTGTGCTTGTGCATGGTGAACTGTAGTCTATGTCTAAGTTCTCTCATAGACTGCTTTCTGAAAAAAGTTTTTCTTTTTTCAACACCAGTTGGCTCTGTTAGTAACACTTCGATTAAAGTTGGAGACACATTTAATAATAACAACAATAATAATAATAATAATAATAATAATAATAATTTGTATTGTTATTATTATTATTATTATATGAAGTTTGTGATGGAGTGGGAGTATAAATAGTTTTACTAAGTAAGAAAAAACACTATAACATAAATTCTCATTAACAAAAAGATAACTTCTCCTTTAAAGGAGACCAGAGTAGGTTGAAATCTACTTACTTTGCATAGAAACATGAAATAGCTCTATGGCTATGTTTATGAATGCATGAGCAAATAGAATGCAGTATAATGAATGTTCTGGCTCCACTAAAGTATCCAATTATTTTGTCTGTTTATTTCAAATTGAAGCTGCTACCTAAATGGAAATCAAATGTTAACAGCAACAACCGTTTAATATTAGTAATTTATGATGTGCTAATGTGTTACCCTACATTTGACATTTCATACTGGTTGTTGTAAGGGTTGTCTAACTCATTTACCTGAAACAATAGGAAATTCCAGCAGCAACTCAATACTTAACCCTTGAAGTACATATACTAAAGTTCAAAAACATACCAAAAACCATGGTGATTTTGTAGTGTATTTACACTTTTCCAAAGCCAGTTATTCAGCTTCCTTGCCAAGAAGATGCATATCCTGTTTCTAAATGATCATGACTCCTTATTCTAATATTTTTCTTTTTCTGAAAAATGCTTCCCTTAACAACTATATTAAACCCTTTAATAGATTTAAATATTTCTATCATATCAACCCTACCCCTCCTTTCTTCCAAGGTGTACATATTTAGTTCTTTGAGTTTATTCTGGTACACTGGTATGAAGACCCTGCACCATTTTGGTAGCTTCTTTTTGAACTGACCCTTCTTGTGAACTAGTCCCTAGAACTGACCCCTGTGTCACTCCACTAGTAACCCGCTGATTATGAAAATTTGTTAAATGTCTCTAAGCCACTTATTTATTCATCCCAAACTTTATATTTTATTAATCATTTCCTATGTGGTACAGTATCAAAAGCTTTACTACAATCAAATACGCTACATATATAGGTCCACTCATGTCTATCAGATGAATAACATGATGATAAATAATGATTGGGAGGAACTAAGTGTTCTTTGATCTAACCTGGAAGCACTAGTGATCTGGACCATGTGACAGCTGCATCTGACAGACATGGCTGCCTACTTCAGGGGCACCAGGAGATCTTTGAAAGCAAAGACATGCAAAGAGAGTGTGGGAGAACCATGAAAAGGGTGAATATGATGTCAGATGACTGTAGGGACATATTATTTTGTAATTTTTATATTATTAGCTTGTTAGCTCCCCCCACTAATACTTACTATGCTTCTGATAGAAAACTACTGTCTACCCTAACCAGAGTACATAATATTTTTGTTTTTGCTGCTACCTTGTAGAGAAATTATCAGTACATGTTTAATGTTTTATAACAGGGGGAGCATATTAGCTCTCCAAGCCTACTAGATTGCTAAAGCATTGCAATCAGACCACAGGTAATCACTGAAAGTGGTTTCTGTAGGTTAGTTGGAGTCTGTGGCTATTAACATAGTAACAAACTAACATAGTTGATGAGGCTGAAAAAAGACATGCGTCCATCAGTCCAGCCCATGCCTAATCACCCCAGTTGTCAGAGGGAGGTAAAAAAAAAAAGCCATTTACAGTTTAGCCCCAGGTGGGTAAAAAAAATCCTTCCTGGCTCCAAATTGCAGTCAGATAGTTCCCTGGATCAACATCTTATCTGCACTGAAACCATCTGTCATAAATCTCAATATTGTTCTGTGCTAGATAGGCATCCATTGCTTTTTTGAAAGCAGTTATATTATCTGCAAGTACAATATCCCAAGTCAAAGAATTCCATAGCTTTACCACCCTTAGTGTAAAAAGGGCATTACAATTTTAAGCAGGGGTATAATGATGCCTGGTATATGTCCCTTGAGAACAGGGTTGGGCACCCCTTATCTATGGAAAAAAACATACTCAAATTGTGAATCTGGGATTTTTAACCCCTCGAATGATAGAGAGGCTTCTACAAAATATTGATCTAGCATTCAAAGCATTAAGAGGGACACTGAAATCAAATGAAATTTTTTTTATCTCGATGGTGCAGGTGGATGCACCAGAATTGTCTTCTGCATCAGGTGCTATGTCTGGAAAGTCAGTTTACTCTCAATTCTTTTGTATTTCTTAGAGTAGCTTTTGCTACGCCAAGAACAAAATGCTGTCATTAATAAATACCCAAAGGTTATTATCAATGAAAAAAATGCACATCATAGAAGTGTAGAGTATTCTATTAGCTGCATTCCAGCTGATTTATAACTGAACCTGGGCCCCTTTGAGAGCTAGGGTGGAGGGAAGGAAAATACCCCCAGCCTTCTGACACTCAAAGGGTTAAAGCAATTTGAGGTTTATAAACACCAAGTAATTTTTCTTTTCATTTCTATATTACAGTATACAGTCTGTCTCTGACTGTGGTCTCTTCATGATTATTTAATAAATGACATATTGCATCTTGTGGTTAATGACATTCTTTCTTCCTGAGTATAGTTCCAAGAAGTAATTTTAGCTATAAGTACTCTAAATTTACATAACTGAAGGTGACAGAAAAATATTATATGCTGTTGCAGACTCCTTGTATACAACATAGAATTTTTTTAAAAACTTTCAGTGTAGAGAAATGTCATAAATAAGCATTTTGCTAAGAAATGATTATACAATTTTTAGGCATATGCAGACTGATTCCTGACCAGCTTGGACACAATTAAATAGGAAATTTCAACCAAGAAATGCTTCTCTTTGTGTGCTTTGTTTCTTGCAATGTACTAAAAAGGAGAGGAGGAAATTGGTGAAAATGCAGTTAATTTTCTTTTTCCAGTCTTATCCTCTTAAATCTAAAGAATCATGAAAGGGGATGTTAACTATTCATCTAGCCTATCTTATCTATCATTACTTATCTATTTATCTATGTCAAGCTGCCCGTCAGAGTCCCGGTCGGTCCCCCCAGTGTCAGCACCTGCACTGGCAGTCGGACTCTGCCTCCTTCCAACACGCTGCGGCGGCCGCTTCTCCGGGCCCTCCCTAGCTCCCTGGGGACCGATGCCCGCTCGGACCTAGCAGTCAGCCCTAGCCGATGCGCACACATCTGTCCGTCTTTGTGTGTGCGTCATAGACAAGAGACCAGGGTTTCCCAGGCATCGTTGTGGCGACGCAGCGCTTGGCTCCGCCCCTCTCCAGCACCAGCACGCCCTCAGCCACTATAAGAACACTGAGCACCCAGGACATGGCGCTCAGTGTTACTGTAGCTTACCTGTGCCTTGTTGCCTATCTCTGAACCTTCTCTCCTGGTATCCTGACCCCTTGGCTTGACTCCTGGACTCCGCTGACCTCCGGCATCCTGATCCTTTGGCTTGACTCCTGGACTCCACTGACCTCTGGCATCCTGACCCTTTGGCTTGACTCCTGGGCTCCGCTGACCTTCGTCATCCTGACTCTGGCCTTGCACACCTGAGCCTCTTCCGTCCGTTACCTGTGCTTGCAGTTCACACTAGGGAGGGATCTGTGGCCTCTATCAAGACCCTCTCCCAGTGTACTGCTCCAGCAAGAGCGACTATCCTGCTTCTGGGTTCCTGTATCCGAACAGTGAGTATCCCTTACCTTACTCACCTAACAGAAACACTGAGCCACCCCATGGAACCCGCAGGAGTCGCAGACACTATCACCGCTCTCTCCCAGCAGATCGCCTCCCTCACACAGACCATGCAGGACTTGCCTGACCTCCTTTGGCTTGACTCCTGGACTCCACTGACCTCTGGCATCCTGACCCTTTGGCTTGACTCCTGGGCTCCGCTGACCTTCGTCATCCTGACTCTGGCCTTGCACACCTGAGCCTCTTCCGTCCGTTACCTGTGCTTGCAGTTCACACTAGGGAGGGATCTGTGGCCTCTATCAAGACCCTCTCCCAGTGTACTGCTCCAGCAAGAGTGACTATCCTGCTTCTGGGTTCCTGTATCCGAACAGTGAGTATCCCTTACCTTACTCACCTAACAGAAACACTGAGCCACCCCATGGAACCCGCAGGAGTCGCAGACACTATCACCGCTCTCTCCCAGCAGATTGCCTCCCTCACACAGACCATGCAGGACTTGCAGGCCAGGCAGACTCATCTGCAGCACCAATTGCATGACCTGCAGACCAGCTCCACACCTCCAGGCGCATCCACTCCGGCTATGTTTCCTGCAGGGGTGCCTCCCTCAGACAGGGCGTACACTCCCGAACCCAGAATACCTCTTCCGGAACGCTACTCTGGGGACCGTACGAAGTACAAGGCATTCATCACAGCTTGTCAGGTCAGGTTCTCTCTTCAACCAAGGACTTATGCCTCTGACTTCATCAAAGTACGAACAGTGATCTCACTGCTCTCCGGAGAACCCTAGACCTGGGCTCATCAGTTGCTGCACACCAATGATCCCGCATTGACCTCCTGGCATATGTTTCTCCATGCCATGGATCTACTGTTTGACAACCACAACCCTCTCCGGGCCTCCTCTGCTCAAATCGCCATGAGGGCCTTATGGCAAGGACGGAGGCCATTGGAGGAGTATGTTACGGAATCCCACACCTTGGCCATCGAGAGCGAATGGAACGAACCTGCCTTGCTGGATCAGTTCCGTCTCGGTCTGTCTGATGCCCTTAAGGACGAACTGGCTCAAGTGGGTATCCCTCCCTCTCTTGAGGAACTTAGCCATCTGGTCATCAGAATCGATCACATCATCACTCCAATCACTGCTTTGACTCGGCAAACGCTACTGTTTCAATGGACACCTGAGGCCCAAGCAGCATTTGACCTACTCAAAATGAAATTTACTTCTGAACCGGTCCTTGTCCAGCCCAACACCTCGCTCCCTTTCTTTGTCGAGGTGGATGCGTCCGACTTTGCTTTAGGGGCCATCCTCTCCCAGCGCCACCCGGAGACAGGCCAGTTACATCCTGTTGCCTTCTACTCCTGCAGGCTTTCCCCAGCCGAGGAGAACTACGGTATCGGCGACAAAGAACTCCTGGCGATTAAACAAGCCCTGGAAGAATGGTGGCACCTCCTTGAGGGCTCTTCTCATCCAGTTACAGTCTACACAGACCACCGTAATCTTGAAAATCTCTGTGCAGCTCGTCGTCTGTGCCCCCGACAAGCCAGGTGAGCACTGTTCTTCACCTGCTTCAATCTGCATATTACGTACAGACCAGGCACCCGAAACACCAAAGCCGATGCCCTTTCCCGGCTTCCGGTTACCCGTTGCAATGAACCCAAGGCTGTAGTCACCATTTTACCTTCAGCCATGTTCCTAACCACTGCAGCTGACTTCATGGAACACACCCGCTCCTGCTCCAGTAGCTCCCCATACCCGGATACCACGGCTCCTATCCTACGCTCCGACCACTTTCTGCTGTACAAAGGAAAGATCTTCGTGCCCGAGCCTGTTCGACTACCCGTTTTGCAGAGATGTCATGATTTCCCTCTTAGCTGGTCACGGGGGAATCAAAAAGACTCTGGATCTCCTCCAAAGACATTTCTGGTGGCCTACACTCCAACAGGATGCTGCCTGGTTTGTGCAGTCATGCACGATCTGTGCCCAAACCAAGGTTCCTCGCACTTCACCGATTGGTCTGTTACGGCCCTTACCGGTACCCTCCATGCCTTGGTCTGACTCTGACATCTCAATGGACTTTATAGTCGACCTTCCTCCTTCCTGCAAACACAATACCATCATGGTGGTTGTCGACAGGTTCACCAAGATGGCCCATTTTATACCCATTATTGGAATCCCTTCCGCTAGTACCACCGCTTCCTTATTTCTATCCTCCGTGTTCCGACTCCATGGCCTGCCCAAGAGCATCACCCACATCGGGCTGCGCCAGTCCCCGCCCGGAGGTCACGCCTCTGGGGGGTACTGTCAGGCCGCCCGTCGGAGTCCCGTTCGGTCCCCCCGCAGTGTCCGCAGTCGGCATCTGCCTCCTTCTGACACGCCGCAGCGGCTGCCTCTCCAGGTCCTCCCTAGCTCCCTGGGGAGCGATGCCCGCTTGGACCCAGCAGTCAGCCCTAGCCATCGCACACACATCCGCCCTTCTTTTTGTCCGCATCATATACAAGGGACCAGGGTTTCCCAGACGTCGTTGTGGTGGCGCTCGGCTCCGCCCCTCTCCAGCACCAGCACACCCACAGCCACTATAACAACACTGAGCCACCAGGACATGGCGCTCAGTATTACTGTAGCTTCCCTGTGCCTTGTTGCCTATATCTGAACCTTCTATTCCGGTATCCTGGCCCCTTGGCTTGACTCCTGGACTCCGCTGACCTCTGGCACCCTGACCCTTTGGCTTGACTCCTGGACTCCGCTGACCTCTGGCACCCTGAGCCTTTGGCTTGACTCCTAGACTCCGCTGACCTCCAGCACCCTGACCCTTTGACTTGACTCCTGGACTCCGCTGACCTCTGGCATCCTGATCCTTTAGCTTGACTCCTGGACTTCGCTGACCTCCGGCATCCTGATCCTTTGGCTTGACTCCTGGACTCCGCTGACCTCTGGCATCCTGATCCTTTGGCTTGACTCCTGGACTCTGCTGACCTCTGGCATCCTGACCCTTTGGCTTGACTCCTGTACTCTGCTGACCTTCGTCATCCTGACTCTGGCCTTGCACGCCTGGGCCTCTTCCGTCCGTTTCCCGTGCTTGCAGTTCACAGTAGGGAGGGGTCTGTGGTCTCTATCAAGACCCTCTCCAAGTGTGCTGCTCCAGCAAGAGCGACTATCCTGCTTCTGGGTTCCTGTATCTGAACAGTGAGTATCCCTTACCTTACTCACCTAACAATCTATCTATCTATCTATCTATCTATCTATCTATCTATCCATCTATCTATCTGTCTCTCTGTCTGTCTTTCTGTCTATGTATCAATCATCCTAGGATACCTTCCATTTAAATGTAGCTTACTGTTTGGATATACTGTTACTTTAATTGAAGCCTGTTTCCCACACTTTCCCCAGTACAATATGTGGAGTAAAAAATGTGAGAAAAATATTTTCATATCAATAAATCAAAAATATCTCACTAAAATCCACAGGCGGTAAAAAGTTCAGAATTTCATGGTATTAATTAATGAAGACCAATGCCAGTGTAAAAAAGTGTATACTCCTAATATGATAATGTATACCTTAAAAATTCCCACACCCAGATGTTACTTCCATTGGTGTTTTAGAAGAACGTAGAAAACTAAATTGCAGATTTAATAATCTATATCTATATATGGGTTATATGAAATTGGAAACTAGATACCCTAACTTAAAAAATTGGACCAATGGATTGGGAAAAATTAAGTTGTTTCAATGGTTTAAATCCTGTATAACTAAAATAATGTAGCATGTATTTTTTGTAGGACAAGCTAACATATGAAGGAATAAAGGAAATCTAATAACAAGTTTTGACTTTCCCACTGATTTCCCTAGGGGCCTTTATATTTGTTTAAAATTGTATCCAGTATTTTCATAAAAGAGCCAATCCCTTGTGCTAAGTGGAAGGCATTAAGGAATTCTCTATCTGTTGTTACAGGGAAGTAAATCTCGACAAATATTGGGTCTGGCATAAATATATATTATATTAAAATAATCGTACTCATAAAGATGTATCTATCATTGAGTCAGATATATTTAGGGATAAACGTTTCTAAAACCAATAAAAAGCTTCTAAAGCTAATGTAAAATGTGAATTGTATTCCCTGCTTGTTTATATTTATATGTTTATTATTAGATTTGTACTTGATTATTTACCATTGAATGAGTACAAACATATCACTAATGAACAACATTTTCAAATGCCAAGGCCTGGATACTGTTTTTCATTGATGTCAAAATGGTTTCAAGCCTACACATACACATGAAGCAACATAGTAACATAGTTGATGAGGCTGAAAAAAGACATGCATCCATCAAGTCCAGTCCATGACAATTCACTCTTGTTGATCAAGAGGAAGGCAAAAAAAAAAAAAAAATTAAGCCATTTACAATTAAGTTCCAAGTGGGTAAAATAATTCCTTCATGACTACAGATGGACTTCAGATATTTTCCCTGGATCAACATCCTATCTGCTTTGAAGCCAACTGTTATAATTCTAAATATTGTTCTGTGCTAAAAACGTATCCATTACTTTCTTGAAAGCAGTTACACTATCTGAAAGCTCAGCATTCTGGGGCATAGACTTCCATAACGTTATTACCCTTAATATAAAAAAGCCCTGCCTTGTTTTAGTCAAAAGCACCTTTCCTCTAGTCTTAATGGATGACCTCTCATTCTTAGATCAGCTCTTTACCTTGAATATATGTGTAAATTGTAAACATATCACCCCTTAGATGTCTCTTCTCTAAAACAGTTGGACTTGTCTCTCTTTATAATTCAGATCCTCCAATTCCTTTACCAGTTGTGTTGCATGACTCTGCACTTTTTCCATTTCAATAATGCCCTTTTTAAGAAATTACACCCAAATCTGTACCCCATATTGTAGATGAGGCCTTACCAAGAATTTATATTGAGGCAGAATTATATCTGTATCCCATGCACCTATACCCCTTTTTATGCAGTACCCTATTTGCTCTTGCAGCAAGTGAGTGACTCTGCATACTTCTATGGAGTCTATCATCTATCAGTAATCCTAAATATTATCTAATGAGGATTCCCCAAGTGGTTTCCCCTTTACTGTATTTGTAGCATATTTGCTTTTACAGCCCAAAAAGCATTAACTCATGTTTATCTACATTAAATTTAATCTGCCACATTTCTGCCTATTCACTCAGTTTATCTAAATCATACTGCAGAGAAAATCACCCTGCTCTTTATGTATTTCCTTACACAGCTTAATGTCATCAGCAAAGATTAAGACACTACTTTCTATTCCCACTTCTAGATCATTAATAAACAAATTAAAAAGCATTGGGCCCAGGACTGAACCCTATGTCACCCTACTTACAACTTTAGACCATTTTGAAATGCTTCAATTTACAAAAATTCTCTGCCATCTATCATTGAACCAGTTCTCTATCTATGCACAGATATCACCTCCCAAACTGAAGCCTTTTAATTTATGCAGTAACCTCTTGTGAGGCACCATATGAAAGGCTTTTGCAAAATCCAAGTATACTACATCAATATCAATTTCCTTGTCCAAATTACTTCTTACCATTTAGTAAAATGCAAGTAAATTAGTTTGACATGATCTATTGTTCATAAAACCATGCTGGCTCCTACTGATAACATTGTTGGTCTTCATATAGTACTAAATACTGTCAGTTAGTAACCCATCTAATATCTTACCCACTATGGAAGTCAGGGTCACAGGTCTATAATTTCCTGGTTTGAATCTTGCCCCCTTTATGAACAATGGTACTGTATCAACTTTCCACCAATCACAGAGCACTATGCTTGATGAAAGTGATTCAATAAATATTAAGTATAATGGTCTTACTATTAATAAACTAAGTTCCTTAAGAACCCTTGGGTGTATACCATCAGGTCAAGGTGCTTTATTCACTATAACCTTTTCCAGTCTCTTCTGGATGTTGTCCTCAGTTAAGTCATGTAAATGAAATTCTGTGGTCTTATCAGTTTGCCCATAACCTGCCATTGTTATTTCCTTTGCATATACAGAAGAAAAGAATGTGTTTAAAGGGATAGTAATACTTCGTTTTAACTTTATTTTATTTTGTAGGCATTAAAAAAACATGAAGAATGATATAAGTCTTATCTCTCAAACCTTTATGGTTTATGAGATATTCACAAGCAAAGTTCCCCTCCCCGCCCCTTTTACCTAATGTAAGCCATCTCTTCTCAGATGTGAGTCTGGTTGTATGACAGGACAGATAACAGAAGGGGACAATTTTCTTTGTATGAAAACAATGAAAGCCCTTCCCCCCTTGACAAGTTTTTCAGCTTTTTCCATTATCTTAATTGAAGATTGTCCCTCTCTGCAGTCTACCTGGGCATCTCCCTTCTGATCTGGTTGAACAGGGAAGGGATACTTTGTTTGTGAATATCTCTTAAACCATAAAGGTTTCAGAGATAAGACTTATATCATTCTTCATGTTTTTTTAATGCCTACAAAATAAAATAAAGTTAAAACGAAGTATTACTATCCCTTTAAGTTGTCAGCCATAGTCTTGTCCTCACTAATCAATTTGCCTGTCTCGGCCTTAAGAAGACCAATACCAACCTTAACCCTTTTGTTATTTATATACTTGTAGAATTGTTTAGAATTTTTCTTGCTCTCGTTTGTAAAATGTTTCTCATGTTCAATTTTAGCTAGATTAATTGCTTGTTTGCACATTTTAGATTTCTTCTAAGGGATAAGACAGCACAGTTCTTAAGGAACCCAACCCCTTCCTGCTTACACCAAGACTTTAGCCACACATTTATCTCCCTAATCTTCCATGGCCTTTCTGATGTAGCACATCACACAGGTAGTATTTAAGAAAATACTACCTTAAAGGTCCTTTGCTTAAGCTTATAACCTAAATCCCTGACATGCTTTTTAATGGACCTCCATTTTCCACTGACTTTGTCATTGGTACAACATATACCAAGCTCTTCCAACAATCTATCAACCCGATCAGCCAGCTGTCCCAACTGTGTAGGTGGGAGACAGGAACTGTTCTATTGTAGCAGTCCTGGTGACAAATTACCCTGTCTGTCTTCCTAATAATGGAATCCCCTATCACCACCATCTATCTAGGTCTGCCTGAGTCCTGGGAAGTGCTGGATAAGCACATGGTAAAGAAAACTTACTGTTCTAAAAGTTTTCTTTATAATGATTTAATTTTGCATTTCTTTAATTAGTGCTCATACATAATCTAACCAAAGGAGTACACTGGATCATTAATACATTTTTCACGTATTTATGAAGGATCACATGAAAGGAGTGGAAGAGAACAATTTGCATACTCTTCTCACTTTTAAATCCCTTTCTATGTGGGCAATTGTGATAAGAAGAGAAGCAGAATTCTTTAGAGTTTGTGGACGGTCACTGAGTTGCTCTATGAGCTAACATGTAAGAACGAGTAATGTTACTTGGAGATTTTGTATTTATTGAATTCTGAAAGCAGTATTTTAATTTTACAAGAACTAAAGTGGAATCATCCAATATATTTCTAGGAATGCATTGAAAAAATTCTAGCCTCCAAAGGTTTATTCCTTGACCACTAGAGAGGTATGCAAAGAATTGTTTCACAATGCACTTGAGGCCTCTCTATTACCCAAGCATTTCTGTTAAGTCATTATTCAATTTACATCTATGATTAACTGCATTTAATGGAGAGTTTGATGAAGGGTGACTTCAGAGTCAAGACAAGTTCATTAAGTTCAGCCTTTACATGATTATTATTATAGTTATCTAGCAAATAAATAAATTAAGCTTAGCCCCTTAATGTCAGTGACGTGTCTGGACCATCACTGCTGCTTTTGCCTAAAGGACCAATGACTGTCCTGGCACGTCACATATTTTTTACTCACAGTGCTCCTGCGCTACTACTATTGTGAGTAGTAGTGGGGACTGAAATTGTAATATATAAACCAGGCACACTTTGTAGACCTTTCCAATGATGTAATTCTTTTGAAATAATGTGATTTTGGCTCTGCTGCAGAGCCGCTGGCTGGTCACCAGACCGGGATCTCCTGCTGTCAGAGAGACGCTGACGTCAGGAGAAAGGGAGGGTGGGGGGAACTTTCAGTGTGACTATCTTTCAAACCATAGTGGTCTGAGAGATAGAATTTGTGATACATAGTTTATTATCTTAATGTCTTCCAGGTGACTGTAAATGGCACTACCATAAATCCAGTATCAGAAGCGGGGTGTCTAGGGGTGATAATTGACAACTCTCTCTCATTTTCCTCTCATATTAATGCCATTACTAATTCCTGTCGCTTTCTTTTGCGTAACATTGCAAAAATCCGTCCCTTCCTCTGTTCCTCCACAGCTAAAATTCTTATACATGCAAACATCCTCTCCCGCATGGACTATTGCAACATTCTTCTGTCTGGCATTCCTGCTTCCCATCTCCAACCACTTCAATCTATACAGAATGCTGCAGCTCAAATTACTCTTCTGTCACCTAGGTTTGTCCCTGCCTCACTCCTCCTCAAAACTTTCCAATGGCTGCCTATCAAACTCCGGATATCTTACAAAATCGTACTTCTCTCTTCCTCTACTCCTTCTTACATTTCCACTCTGACCTCCCGTTATACCCCATAATGCCACTTACGTTCAGCCAATGACTGTCTTCTCTCAGCTCCTTTTGTATCTACAGCTCTGTCACGTATCAAACCTTTTTCTCTTATTGCTCTGTATCTATGGAATGCTCTACCATCCAACCTGCTCCCCTCTCTGATAACCTTCAAATCTCACTTGAAAATGCACCTCATGGATAAAATCTCAACATGCTAGAAGGCACTGATGTTGTACAATGAATGCTCTTATAAATTATTTACATTACTGATGTCCTCTATTATCATGAAAACTAGCACTGTATTCAGCACTTGACCCTAATGTACTCTGTATGTCTCCCATTACCACTTTAGATTGTAAGCTTTCGGGCAGGGACCTCGCACCCAATGTTTCAGTCTACAAAGCACCTATAACCCTGTATTGTTTAAACCCTGAAATTGTAAAGCGCTGCGTACACTTGTGGCGATATATAGATAAACATATTCATTCATTCATTCATTCATTTTTTTATGGGAGATTAGTGTCCCTCTAAGGACCAGTGATGGTCCTGGCATGTAACTGAATTCAGGGGTCCCCTGGAAAAAAATGCACTGTGGTCCTTAACTGCGGTCTTTAAGGGGATAAGGACCACATACCTCTGTTTTTTTTTTCTACATTAATACTGGGATGGCAGATTGGCGTGCAGCAGCTTTGCCTTCCCAGAATTCCATGACGTGCCATGACTGTCGCCGGTCCTTATGTGCTGGGACCGGTGTGATGTCAAGGTTCCTTAAGGAGTTAAGCAGGGAGATTCTTAAATCCTGACTGTTGGTGGCCCTTGAGGACTGAACATGGACAGCCCTGGTTTAGGGTAACTGGATGCAGAATAATATTTATGCTAGAAAAAATATGAAAATAACTGCCTTCGATAAAGGAGTATAATATTATAATACTATGAAGAATTGGAGCAAATTGACTGCACCACAGATGGCAAAAAGAAATCCCCAAAAAATCCCATTAATGTAAATGTGGCTTTTAATACTTCTGGAGAGAGGTCTTTAATGCATTACTTCTATAACAATCAAGTAGTAAAATCCCCATTCAAATCTATGGGAATGTTTATTTTTATCCCCTTTGATGCTGATGGTTTGCTTCAGTTCCTCTTAATATATCAGCATCCTTATGATAATGTCAGTTTAACCCTTTGAGTGCTAGGGGGGTACGCAACACATTGCTTTGTAATGTGTTGTGTACCCCTCTGCCAATCAAAGGGTTAATTTAATGTCAATGTCTGTCAGACATTTCATATTTATTTATGTATCTTAGATATAGATGTCACACTGATAGTGCAGAACAAATTTGAGGGCCAAATGGTATGTGCAATTTGTTTGTTTATTTTTGTATGTTAATCAAAGTGCACCAGTCCATAAATTGGATGAGCAGATAGTAGGCTGCCATAAAAGGTCTTGGGCTCTCTGCTTTGAAGGGGAGGGTTATACAGGGGACAGCCACATAATGTGAAAGAGGGAGAACATGTATATATAGTGTAAAAAGGTTCAATACAAATATCTATTTAGATTGCCCAGGTTTTACCTTTGCGGTAGGTATCAAACATGCCAGGGAGAGGTGTTCCTGCTATGAGTTACCAGAATAACCACTTTGCAACCAGTTAGACCCAGCATATTTGGTGTTCAGATATTCACACAAATAGGAGGAATGTGATTATTATAACATTATGGAGGTGTGTTGTAAATTGCATGTTTTGGGAAGCCTTATGACTTTTCAGGTATAACTCTGTAGTAACATCCCTGACAGGTCTGACTGAGTGGGCTGTAAACTGTCAGGCCAAGCCCCTGACCCTCCCAGGTAGCACCCATGGGGTCTGGCTTCTTAGAAGGAACTGTGGAATGTATTTAATATGGGTTTTGGATAAAAAACAGGGATTTTTTTATGTAACAACTGAAAGGAGAACTTTTACCATCAAAGTTCCCACAAGAACTCTTAATAAATATCGGTAATTGTATATAGGGATTTCTTGTGTTTCTCCCATTTTATTTTATGGACTGTTTTATAGACTTGTGCAAATTGATTTGGAGACATTCGGAATTAGTCAAAAATGGGGTAATTCGGAGACATTCGGACCATCTGACACACAAAGGTCGTTTGACAAAAAGGATCCGACTCCGAGCATCCCTGGTCCGAAAGTCGTTGAAACTTTCAACATTTGACAAATTTCTGAAAGTTTCGACTACTTTCAGACCAGGACTGTTCGGAGTCAGATCTTTTTTGTACTACCTGCTCTCACTCAATTACTTTCCCTCCATGTCTCTAGTCCAATTCCATTCTCCATTTCATGCATTACTTTCCCGCTTTATCTGTATTCTATAAAGCTTTTTTGTTTCATGATGGGGGTTGGGCTAATGACACAGTCACCCAGGCAGACAGCCTGCATTTCCTCATTGCGTTGTTGGAGCTCAGAGAGAGAAGAAGAGATTAGAGAGTGTCCAGTTGTTGTGCAGGCAGACAGGTAGCATTAGGCTAGGCATAGGCAGGCAGCCAGCATTAGTGCCAGTTATTGCCAATGCAAAGGAGAGTCATCTTTGTTCCTGTGCAAAATATAAAAAATATTAGGGATTTGTTCAAATAATTTTCAGAGTGTCACATCAGCCAGTCTGACAGTTGTATAGGTAGGCAGGGTGCCTTATTGCCACCACAAGGGAGAGTCATCTGTGTTTCTTAAAAATAATATAAAAAATACAATAAATTTGTTTGAATAATTTTTAGAGTCACACAGCCAGTGTCACAGTTGTATAGGCAGGCAGGGTGGCTTTTAGCCACCACAAGGGAGAGTCACCTGTGTTGGTTTTATTAAAAATATTATAAATATAACTTATTTGTTTGAATAATTTTCAGAGTCACACTGCCAGTGTCACAGTTGTGTAGGCAGGCAGGGTGCCTTTTTGCCATCACAAGGGAGAGTCACCTGTGTTGGTTTTATTAAAAATATTAAAAATACAAGTAATTTGAATAATTTTCAGAGTCACACAGCCAGTGTCACAGTGGTCGTGTGGGCAGTCTTTAAAGTTATAAAACTATAATAGTTCACTACCTACCTATCCGTAATGGATTTGAATCCTAGTGAACAACCTGATGTTCCTCATCCTGGTACCAGCTGCAGTGACCCAGCAACCACCACCACAGTGTAGTTGCTTTCCACACCGCACCACCTTTAGTAGAACTATAGTGCCCTCACTGTACCGGTCGTGCGTTGGTCTTTTGAAGGACCTGCTAGGAAACGCTTCTGGCCAGTCAGTGCACTTTACCACTGACTTGTGGAGTGCTCCGAGTGGCCAGCATGGCTTCCTATCATTGATGGCGCATTGGTGGCATCCCAATTTGTTGCAAGACACACCGATAGCAACAACAAGTTCAGGTGCAGTAGCCAAGCAGGCAGGGCACCTCTCTTTCCTCCTCCATGCTGAGGTAACAGATCAGCAGCACACCTCAGATAACATTCACAAAGCATTGCAGAACATGGTGGCGCAGTGGCTAGGGGAGCAGGCAGGCACACAGGTACAAATGGTGTTTGTGGTTACTGATGGTGCAATTAACATGATCAAGGCTCTCCGGGATGGCAGATTTGTGAGTGTGCGTTGCACAGAGCATGTCCTGCATCTAGTAGGGAAGGTTGCTCTTGAGAATGGCAGTAACACTGGAAGGTTGTCAGCGCTTCTGGAGTCATGTCGACAAATTTCTGGCCACTTCCATTGGAGCGTCAAAGATAGCCAGCTACTCAGGGAGGAACAGAAAAAGGCAGACCTCCCAGAGCACCGCCTAAAACAAGATGTTGGGACCAGGTAGAACTCCACCTTAGATATGCTAGAGCGTATCCTGGAGCAGAAAAAGGCAATTCACGCAATGTCATGTCACCATTTCATTGGCAGTAACAGAACACTGGGCACGGCTGACTGGGCCCTGATGGAACAGGTAGTAACAGTCCTTACGCCTTTCCGTGCTTTGACGGAACCTTTGAGCAAAGAGAACACTAGCCTGGCAGAAGTCATTCCCCTCTTCACGCACCTCTCCTTAAAATTGTACAGTTTCCTTTCCCATAGGGAACGCTTGCCTGGTGCTGAGGGTAATATACTTCCTAATGTTGCTGCCCTTCTAACGAGGCTGAAGAAGGAACTGACTCGGAGTGTGAAAGAGCGCATGGACAATTGTCCCTAATGCTTGTCACAATTTGCGATCCTCAAATAATAGGCAAGATGGTACTTTGTTCCAATTCCCTCACTGCCTGGAGGGAACAATTGATAGTGAGGGTGCGTGAGAGGCAAAGAAAAACTAGAATTCAGTCACAGGAGGCGGGAGAAGATTCCGAAGATGAGCTAGAGGATTGTGGTGGTCTTCAGGACCCATTAGTAGCAGCACCAGTAGCACTTCATCTTGTTCCAGTGGAGCAGCTGCTGCTTTTTATGCTGAGGCAATGACTGTGTGACTCTGAAAATTATTCAGACAAATAACTTGTATTTTTAATATTTTTAATAAAACCAACACAGGTGACTCTCCCTTGCGGTGGCTAAAAGGCGCCCTGCCTGCTATACAACTGTGACACTGGCATTGTGACAATCTGCATGCTTGCGCTGTCAGTCCCTTTTGGAGCCGAATGGCTCCTAGCAACGCCTCCTAAAGCAGGCTGGGACTGACAGCGCAGGTGTCACTGTGGAAAGATGTCTGCGTGGTTTCCTGCCTGTCAGTCCGGGAGCAGTGTATAATCATTAACGCGGTAATAATTCTGGCGACTAACGCTACTGAACAGCTACTCGCCATATGGGTAATTATTGGGGACCCTGCTATGAACAAACTGACAGGTCAGGTTTGCCCTTTAGCCTTGATTGGACACAGGTGGATCATCACTGTCATTGTGACTGATCGACCAACACTCAATTAGTGCTAGCCTGCAAACGAGAATTTTAGGCGTGTGCTATGGCCTGGAGCCAAGCATACGTGTGTGACAAGATCATGGCATGAACAAAAATCACATAATGATATTTGTTCATGCCATGATACAATCACAGGTCTATGTGACAAGAACACAGATCACTTCAGGGACTTTGGGGGTTTTGTAAGGGAAGGGGAGACAGGTGGAACACACATGGGACAGCAGATTTAGGATTTTACTTACCATGCACTTCCTCTTCCATAGCCTCAGGAGCAGAGGCAGACACCCCCAGAGGTGGCTTATCATCCTCCTCACCAGACACAGCCTGTGATGACCCTGAGGAGATACAGGACATTTTCCCAAGGGTGAGATAATTGTATGGAGCCTTAACCCATGCCACTGCCAGAGGGGTGCATAACAATTTTGAGAATGCTTTGGGTGCCCCTCTGCCATTTAAATGGTTACAACAATCAGAAACACAAAACTCAGAACTCTTTCCACAAACATAAACCAACAACACACAACAAAAGACATATTAGACATTGAACTGATGTACATGTTTTTTCTGGAGGACATATTACATTTACTATCCTCACCTGCCCTTTCCACATGGTGGTCCACAGGTGCACCAACGGGGGCCTGCACGCCAGCATCTTCCTGTCCCCCCTCTTCCGCCTCCTCTGACATGTCAGCTGGACCTATTTTGGATATTGAATTAACATGTGATGAAAAACACTGACTTAATTAAATGCTTCAGTTGTGTAAGCATTCAAGTTCACAACAACTTGACCAAGGTGGTATAACCTAGTTATCAGGATTTACTCAACAACAGAGAGGCAAATTTGGCAGGGCTTCAACATACCGAGACATCCATCATGGTGCATTAGCTTGTGTCCATCATGCCTACAATGTCATCATGTGAATGGCAGGAGCATGACAAACATTTCTTACATGTGCTCCATATGTGCATTAGTGGGATATTTAACACTTGGAGCAGGGCCGGACTGGGAATAAAAACCAGCCCTGGAAAAAATTGCTTACCAGATCCATATCATTTCAGTGCGGCCGACCCGGTATGCAGACACAGAGCTCTTCTTCACGCTGAGTCTGACGTCACTGGGTGACCTCCCTTTTGCCCTCAGTCTCCACATTGCCCCCAATCTCCACATTGCCCCCCCATCTCCACATTGCCCTCAGTCTCCACATTGCCCCCTCTCCATATTGCCCTCAGTCTCCACATTGCCCCACAACCTCCACATTGCCCCCCATCTCCATATTGCCCTCAGTCACCACATTGCCCCTCAGTCTCCACATTGACCTCAGTCTCCACATTGCCCCTCATCTCCATATTGCCCCTCAGTCTCCACATTGCCCGTCAGTCTTCGCATTGCCCCCCAATCTCCACATTGCCACAATCACCCCATTGCCCCCCAATCTCCACATTGCCCCCCGTGTCCATTTCCTAGCTCCCTGGTGGTCCAGTGGTGTGGCATGAGAGGTCTGTGCCTCCTTCTGCACAGACCTCTTTACTGCTGTTGCTACCGCATGGTCTACTCTTCAGTAATGCAGAGTACTGGGAGATGATGTCATCTACCAGCGCGCGATATTACTAAAGACCAGACGAGGGAGCTCAGCTGCTACAGTTCTGTGCCGAAGAAGGCACAGACCTCAGCATGTTGCGGGGCCCTTCAAATCTCCCAGCCGAGGTCCTGTCACCTTGTGGCCACGGCCAGCGCTCCTGCAATCAAGAAGCAATCAGTGGCCGCAAGGTGACAGGACAGTGGCCGCGGATTGCTTCTTGATTTTGAAGCAGCCCTAGGGAAGCCCAGTGCATGCGGCCTACCAGGAATTTTCCCGTTATCCCAGTAGGCCAATCTGGCCCTGCCTTGGAGTGCTAGAAAGGTGAGCAAAGCATAGCTTAGCAATGCGCTGCTGCTCACCCCTGTCGCAATGCAATAATTATATAAACTAGATATGACTAAAGCAAGCTGGGGTTGCTAATACACATATGGAACAATATAACATGACTAGAAACACGTTTAAACGTGAGGGAGACATTTTAAAAACAACTTACCAGCAGCCACCTCTTCTTCCACACTGGCAGGATCAGTGGCAGTGACCGGCTGCAGTTCCAGTGTTATGAATTCTTCCCCCTTCCTTCCAGAGCTAGGTACTCCATCAGGGGCATTTGTAATGAGAAGAGTACACCACGATACAGTACACAAACGCATGGACATTGAATAACAAAGTACTACATTACATTACACACACGCATGTACATTGCAAAACAAAGTACTACATTACATTACACACACGCATGGACATTGCATAATAAAGTACATTACATTACACACACACACACACACACACAGACATTGCATAACAAAGTACTACATTACAGTGAACGCACGCATTGACATTGAATAACAAAGTACTACATTACATTACACACACGCATGGTCATTGCATAACAAAGTTCTACATTACAGAACACACACGTGGACATTGCATTACAAAGGATTAAATTACACAGAGCAGATATGTGATTTGCAGTGCTTTACCATACATTGCACACCGGTCTGCTAAGTGGTAGATATTTAACCCTTTGAGTGCCAGAGGGTTACACAGCACATGCAATGCATTGCGTACCCCTCTGGCACTCAAAGGGTTAACAACATTACATGAACACATGCATCAGAATACAATTACTTACCAGAAAACACGCCTTTATGCCCTATCTCCTTAGTTGAGGAGATGTCTGGAACTGGAGTACCCAACTCTAAGGCATGCAGGGAGGGAAAGTCACTGCCAATGCTCCTGGCGGAAGTGGTGCAAATCACCAGAACAGAAGAAGGGTCACTCCCTCCAGCTAATGGAGAATGGACACTCACATCAGCAGCAGGAACAGGAGAGGATATGTGGACACCAGGGAAGACAGGTGCTGGAGGGGCAGGGGGAGATGCAGGAGCATGGTCATCCTCAGCATCTGAGGAATCCGCTGGTCCTGCTACAGGGGTGATGGGAGCTGGTCCAGCATGTGATGGACCAGCAACAGCCTCATCACCACCTGAAGCAGGAGCAGCTTCTGCCACAGATGCTGCAATGAGGCCATCCAGGACCTGTTCACAGTGACGGAATTGAACAGGTCTACTGGAGGCCCCAGATGAGCACGCTACCTCCATCTTCACCCTTTTCCACAGCACCTGCCTTCTCATGTCATAAACCCGCTTCCTGCACCTGTCTGATGTGTGTGGGGACACTGCCACCTCATTGACAGCTTCTACCACAGTATGCCACATTTCGCTCCTATCCACTACTGTGGTGGAAGCTGCCAATGGGCCAAAGAGCTGGGAATAACAGCCCTGCAGTGCCCCCAATAGTGCCTCATTCTCCTCCATGCTGAAGGGTAGTTCTCTTCTTCTGGCCATTGCTGCTGTTGCTCTGCTGTCTACTCTCTTTGAAGATGGTGGCTGCTTCTCTAAAAGTGCTGTCTGTTGGGGGCTGGTTCTTGTTTGGGGGTATTCCCCACGTATTTTTCCGGGTCATAGAGTCATTTTTAACTTTTTTGCATTGCTAGTAAGGCACCTGGCCAACCAGAAATGGGAATCCTAAGAGTTTGAAACTTGGGCCAAAAGTATTCGAAAGCAGGAATATATCCAATACGATTCGAGGAAGATACGATGTGATGTTGCAAACTAGGCAGGGGCAGTAAGTGACAGATATGGGTTGTTTGACAAGCTGTGCAGGGTAGGCGGGGACATGCATGGGTTGGTGATGTTCGCTTAATTTGTATTCGACTAACTATGTAGGGTGGGCATGGATGGACGGGTTGGTTATGTTCGACAAACTATGGAGGTTAGACTGTGACAGACATATGTTTGTGATGTTCGACAATCTATGTGTGGCTTTCTATGATCATGCCGGGGAGGCAACTGAGTGCTCCAGGCCCGGCGCATTCAGTTTCTTTTGAACTTTACTACTATGAGACAACTCTACCGGGTGAATCAGTTACAATTCCAAAGTATACTGTATATAACATTACAGTACTTACAGTGATAGCTAGGAAGAAACAAGCAGAGTATGGAGCTAACTGGAAAATAAATGGCCAAAGATAGGGGAAATTTATTTTGAACTAGTGGTGCATGGGGACTCATGCCAGCCCTTGGTGTATGTGAACAAATGACTTAACTCTTTGAGTGTCAGAGAGTTATCCAGCGCATTGAAAAGCAATGTGTTGGATACCTATTTGGCAGTCAAAGGGCTAAAGCATGATCAGAGCATGATGTTTTTACAGACTAAATATGAACTGATATGCTGAGATTTAACCCGCTCAGTGCCAGGGAGGTATCCAGTGCATTGCATTGAAATGTGTTGGATACCACTCTGGCACTCAAAGGGTGAAAGCGGCAAAGGGTTTGGACAATACCGGATGAAGATTGCTTAGGAGAATGAAACACTGAAAAGTGGGGTTTGTGTTTGAAAGATTACAGCCTAAAGTGGTGAAGGGAGATGGATATCCAGAGATCATATATACGTGTTGCTGGTGGTGTGACTGGTGGGATAGTCAGGTCATTTTGTAGTTAACTTCATAACCTATTGACAACTCTTTGGGTAAGTGAGTTGATGATTTAGCACAAGATTAATGTATTTTCAATACACAAACTAATTTAGACACACATACTTCAGTTTAAACAAACATTGATGTGTTTATTCTTGACAGAGTATGAAACACTAATGTATACACATAGACTGGTCCGATATGAGGGGAAATCAGGGTAGGAAAACAAGACAGAGGAATTTGGGTACCAAAGAGGGACAGTAGGGTAGGAGGCTGGTATAAGAAAATGAATCCTTTATCCATGTACTAACACAGAATGTCACATGTATGGTTTGTCGATGTTCAACCACTTATGTTGAGTAGGATGTGACAGGCATGGGTTGTTGATGTTCGACCATCTGCTAAACTGAATGTGACAGGCATGGGTAGTCGATGTTTGACCATGTGCTAAATTGAATGTGACACTCATGGGATTTCGATGTTCGACCATATGCTAAATTTAATATGACATGCAAGGGTTGTCGATGTTCGAACATGTGCAGTTTGAATTGTGACTGGCAACCCATGCTGAAGTAGAGGTGACATGCTCAGTCTGGCAATGTACGACAATGTCTGTTTTTGGGATGGATCTTTTTCTATATGCACACACTGTCTAGAAAGAATGATAGCAGCGTGCACGGAGGCGCACTGCTATCATTTAACCCATGTTAAATGCAGCCGAATAATTCAGAATGGATCAGAATTTCGTCCAAATCGAATAGGTCCGGTCTGAAATTAGGATCCTCCGAATTAAAAAAAATGATTTCGTCCTAATTCAAATTAAATCAAAAATTTTGGCTGTGCACAAGTCTACTGTTTTACCTATGAGTAACCTTTATTTCTGTATTTTTGTACCCAGCACTGTGAAGCCTTTTTTCAGATTAAATGTTCAATTAATCAGCTCTTGTCTCTGTTCTCTAATATGAACTCACTACTCTGAAAGAAGCTCAGGTAGCAGACGTTACTAAAGGTTTAATTCTATGTCTGATTATTAAGGTGATTTTATACTGTAATTCTATTGTGTGTGGGGTAACCTAAGACGCCCAGATATAAAGTCTTGGTGGTGGCAGCAAAGTGTAGTACTAGGGTGATAGTGCAAGAGGGATTTCAGGGTTTAATTTGGTGGTTGCGAGGAATAGTAACAGGGAATCAGAGACCTGGTTTTGTTAACCCTTTCACTCCCACACTCTCTCCACTTTCTCAGCAGGGCCTATAGCCCTGGCATGTGACAATATTGTTTACTTTTATTTGCTTTTTTTTTAGATATTTTTAACTCTTTAACCCCATGAGTGCTAGAGGGTAAAGTGCCAGAATGAATGTACAATTCATTGCTTCTCAATCTGTTGCACACCTTCTGGTCCAATAAGGGTTAGCCATTGTTCATTGTTCTTTATGAGCATAATTCTATAAAATGACTTTGTACTACTTATAGCTTAGTCAAGGAGGACTTTGTAAAGGAGAAGATTCATAGCAATCAATCATTTCTGGATCAACCAATAGACAAGTCAGCTTATTATACAATTTCTCTATCTTTTATCCATTTGGCAGCAAGCATTTACAAGCAGTCTGTATTATGTATTATTACTTTAGAGGAAAACCACACATCTGGTAAAAATTTTTGGGAACTGTAAAAACATTTAAGGAAATTGCCTCATTTTCTTAAACTCCACAGGTAATTGTGTCTAATAATGTCAGAACAATTGTCAATATATTGAGCAATGTCATGCGACAATGTGAGAGACTGAAAAGATCCCGCCTACATGTAGATTATGCCTATGACAATGAGTTGTTTGTATATAATCAGGATAAATACAGTATAGATAGGTTCGTACTGCACAGCTTCTAGAAACCTGTACCATATCTGTAATGCTGAAAGTGTTATATTACTCTGCCTTGGAAAAAGACACAGTAGCCTTTTCTCTGTTACCAATCAGTTTATTAAGGTCAATATATATTATTTCATTGAAGGATGTCCCTCTTGCTTAACAGTATGAAAGAGGCTTAGTTTGTGATTAAGTATCTGTTACATCCTCCTCACCAAAACAATTTATTTTAAAATGTTGTGCAGCTTCATTTTGGGCCTAGCCTTTTAGTGGTTTATTCCTCAATTTGCAACCTTCTTTAAGGTGGGACACAGTGCTTGAGCTTGGTTCTAATCACATTCTTGTGCCTACATTCAGATGCCTTATTACGTTCTGGCAAATAACTTCTGGCAAACAACCCCTTTAATAGCAATAAGGAAAAATACACATTTTCACTGATCCTTACCTCCGTGTTCACACATAAAGTATGCCAAGGTGCAGATTAACGGCCTACACCAATGCACTCAAATACTCCCACATTATTCACCTCTTGGTGCATATAGTACAAAAACTGCCAACAAAATATATACAGGTATTGTGAATAGTGAACAAAAACAGTTCTCTGCATATATATTTGCCTGAAAGTATTTTTGTTCTTTCCCCTTTGTTACGTCCTGTATTCATAGTGATATAGTTTATGAAGCTGAAAAAAAAAATCCATTAAGTCCAGCTCATTCCAAATCACCCCTGTTGATCCAAAGGATGGCAAAAAAAATTAAGCCTAAGTGGGTAAAAATGTTCCTTCCTAACTATTTCCCTGGATCAACATTCTATCTGCTCTGAAGCCAACTGTCATAATTCTCTATATTGTGCTGTACTAGATAGGTATCCATTAGTTTTTTTGAAAGCAGTTACAGTATCTGCAAGTACAGCTTCCTGAGACAAAGAATTTCAAAACCTTATTTCAATTACTGTAAAAAATCCCTGCCTTTGTTTTAGTCAAAAGCTCCTTTCCTCTAGTCTTAATGGATAATGTCTCATTCTTACCTCACCTCTTTGAGTAAATAGTTTATTGGATAGTTCTTTGTATTGACCTTGATTGTTTTTGTAAATGGTAATCCTATCACCCCTTAGACATCTCTTCTCTAATGTAAACAAACCCAGTTTGGCTAGTCTCTCTTTATAACTCAGATCCTCCAATCCCATTATCAGTTTTGTTGCACATCTCTGCACTTTTTCCAGTTCAGTAAAGTCTTTTTTTAAGAACTGGTGCCCAAAATTGTACTCCATATTCTATATGAGGCCTTAACAAGGATTTATGTAGAGATAACGATTATGTTTGCATTCAGTGTATCTATACCCCTTTTTATGCAGGAAATTTGCTCTTGTAGCAGCTGAGTGACGGCATACTGCTGATGAAGGAAATGTGCACAATTGCTATTTCCCGTGTGAAAACCAGTAGGGAATAGGTTTGTACATGATTTTGTTGAATTGCGCATGAAAATTAAAGATTAGCAAACGGCTGCGTATATTTATTTTTTGTGGGCGTGGCTAAGATTAATGAATCTGTGTGAGTGCAATGGCGAATGCGCTTAATGCAAGAACTGCTATTGCGAATTAATTTATACGTCTGTGTACTGTTGTTGTAAAATGGAATTTTTTTATGCGCAATTCAAGAAGAGTTCGGTATTTAGCTTTCTGGATTAGAACATGCGCAAAATATATCTGCGCACAAAAATGCCTTTATCCAATGCAAACGTTTCTTGCATCGCGACATAAGTTCCTTAAAGGGGAACTACCACCCCGCAAAAACTTTATCTTAATTAAGTCTTCATCTGGCGTCTAGCTGCTTAGTAGAGCCTAGAGGGGAACAGCTGCATCCCACTGATGAGGTCCACATAACCGAAATGTACATCTGGGGTTGTGCTGTTTCTCTCGTGCGGAGAGGATTTGCCTGACATTTCGGAGCTGGACTGTCTGTGGGCGGGACCAGTCTGATATGAATATGGAAATTTCCTCTCTGCAATGGCACATGGGAGCGAAAAACGTGACTTGAGCAGCACCTGAGAGGCCACACATGCCTTGAGCAAACTACTTTATTTTGCTTTTTCTCGGTGTGCGCTTGTCACATTCTTTTGGTTTGTTGTCTCCCTAAGTGAAAGGGTATCCCAGGCATGGGCCCTTGCTTCTGTGTGCCTAGAGGGGAACAGCTGCATCCCACTGACGAGGTCCACATAGACCGAAATGTACGTCTGGGGTTGTGTCATTTCTCTCGTGCAGAGAGGATTTGCCTGACATTTCGGGGCTGGACTGTCTGATGGCAGGACCAGACTGATATGAATATGAAATTTCCTCTCTGCAATGGCACATGGGAGTGAAAAACGTGACTTGAGCAGCACCTGAGAGGCCACACATGCCTTGAGCAAACTATGCCATTTTGCTCTTTCTCAGTGTGCGCTCGTCACATTCTTTTGGTTTGTTGTTTCACTTAGTGACAGAAGATGTACCTGGTAAGTCCTGGATGTCCGGGTGTCCATGTGGCTACACGCCGCTCGGGGACTCCAGACTCGTTTGAAAAAAAAAAAAAAAAGATGTACCACGGGCGTTAAGGTGACAGCCGCGTACACGCACGGCTGTCACTAAGGGGTTAAACTAAGTTGTCATAATGGGCATTAATTGATGACATTTATTTCTGGCTATATGAATCTTCTTATTTATTGACATGTTTATACTATGGGGTATATTTTTGGATCATATTATTTATTGACATGTTTATTCATATGGGTATTTTTATGGAGCAATACTATTGAACCCTTTAAGTGCCAGTGAGGTACTCAATACATTGCTTTGCAATGCGTTGCGTACCCCTCTGCCACTCAAAGGGTTCAGGAATGTATTTGTTCATGCTTGGTATTAATTATATTCTTTTATTTTACAGGGAGAAGAGATAGAAGACAGAAGACTGAATAGAAGGCAGAAGACAGAAGAAGAAGAGAAGACAGAAGGACAGTGGATGACAGGTAAGTGTAACAGGGATCAGTTAATGATCAGTCCTTGGCAGTATGTCAAGCACCGATAGTTAATTGTTTTTTACTGTTCAGTTCCCAATAACGCTGCTTTGGGAACTAAACGCATAAAATGGACATTCAGCCACAAGACTGTTTTTGTGGTTTAACATCCTTTGGGGTTTTAGCTGGTAGGGCCTTTAAATACCGCGTTAAACATGTTAGTTTAACAGCCGGTATTCACTTTGGCCCTACCGGCTATGTTAACACCTGCCTTTAAATATAGCCCAAATGTCCTACTAATACCATAGTGGTGATACACATGCTCACATGGCCTTTCCTTTCTCAGACTAGGCGAATGCTTTATTATATCTGAGTGCTGAATCCTTGACATTGTTCATTGATATGTGAATGAGCCAAATAATGGAATCGTTCATGAATGCTTTGAATGCCAGAGTGGTGCTCATCTCATTGCAAAACAATAGGGAGGCGAGGTATGCACTAAGGTGTGATAAAGAGGTATTTCAATGGAGATGACTTCTTCAATGATATCACATCTCCAGATCATATATTATTATATGGAACCAATTCACTAAGATCTCTCCTACCTGAGAAATTTTAGTGCATTGGTTCCTTAGAATAACAAATTGGAGAAGTGTGCAAAAAGAGAAAAAACAAGAAGGGGCGCCTATAGTGTATTACCAACTGTGTATTAAATATATATAAAATGAGTAAACTCACATTTATAATCAGGCATATACCTGGCACCAACTTTTCATGAGTGCAGGGTACTTTACCCTTCCCTGCTGGTGTATGTATCGTCTGTGTTTCAGCATCCTCCACCACCCAGATGGATCTCAGGATACAATAACTTGACTTATAGATATCCTCCACAATAGATGTAAATATAATCAAATAGAAAATAAAAAAAGTATCTAAAAATAAAATAAAAGGAAAAATCTATAAAAAAAAAATATATAAAAGAAGCTGTTCGGGACTATAAAAATATATTTATTAAAAAGGCATTATGGGTACATGTTTCGCAGTATATAAACTGCTTTATCAACCTTTAGTTGCATGTGTATAGTCACCAATTGAGCAAAACTGGAGAAGTAATATCACTGGAGGTCACCTTCACTTTATCACTTCTTTATCACACCTTAGTGCATAACCCCAATGTGTTGAGCACCTCACTGGCACTCAAAGGTTTATTAAATCCTGTATATTAATTGCAAACACATCAGAAGTACCACTTATTCTGTTACGTTTCAAGCTTAGTAAATAGATTGCAGTGTAAATAGATTCTGTATTAAAGCCACCTCTTTTTTTACCAAATAATTGGTGGCTTTTTAAAAAATCTGGGCTTCAAGTCACTGGAAGCTGCATATCTCATCATTATATTTTAAGATATTTTAACTATGAAGAAGGTAGAATAACATCTGTTTTCACAGTGCACATCAGTGCATTTAACAAACATCTCCCTGATCCATCTTTACATACATTTTATGCTTCCTATAATCATAACACTGAATAATCTTAACCCTTTAAGTACCAGAGTGGAGTGTAACACATTGCCCTATAAACATACCTGGGAACTTCCAGTTGAGGGCTACCCGGAGGGTAGTCCTCTGTTCAGCAGGGGGGTGACAAAAATGACGCTAATCGCGTCAAAAAGGGGCGGGGCTTGCCGCGAGTGTGGGGGGACTTAACCCTTTGAGTGCCAGAGTGGTACGGAATGCATTGCAAAGTAATGCATTCCTTACCACTCTGGCACTCAGAGGGTTAAACTTGTCACACAGAAGGCTGGGGACGGAGGAACAGGGGGAGAAAAAGCAGATGTGGCAGAGTTTCAATAGAAACTCTCCACATCCGGAGGAATCAGCCTCTGCCCCGGAGACCCGGTAAAGATCTGTCAGAACCGGAGTCTCCGGGGCAAATCCGGAGAGTTCCCAGGTATGCCTATAAAGTGTTGCATACCCCTGGTCCTTAAATAGTTAAAGCGGAACTATCAACATTATAATATTGTCCCATAATCCATAACTAATATAGCTATAGGCAAAGGTGTGCTTCTATTATGTTGTATAAGTCAGCGTTCTTGAACACAATCTGTGCACCTGTGCCTTCAGAAGCTTCCGTTACCTTAAGGTAACCAACGAACGTCACCACCAATCCGGGCAGTGCACGGGACAGACAGCACAGACTCTGAGGTAACTTTCCTCAAAGATGCCTGTGCTGTTTTCCTCCGGTGGCTGCAGAAGGTGGATTACTTCAATAACGCGGTCATAATAGAAGTATGCCTTTGCTTAATGCTATATTAGTAATGGATTGTCAGGGCAATATGATGCTAATAGTTCTGCTTTAAGCATTTCTATGTGGATTAGACCTACAGGAATAAGGAGTTTTTATTTTTTTTATCAGAATTCAAATAGGTACAGCTGTCCAGTATTTGTTTTTCTTTATGTTTTTCATTATAGTTAACATTGCCTCTATTTACTGATTTTCATTTTTGCCAGCATTTAGTTCACTCCCCCTCAAAATAGACAATATACAGATAAACTTCACTTCAAAATAACAAAAGTGAGTAGATATTGAAAGTCCACAGGAGACTGTATATAAGAATAGAGTACAGCAGTAGCAACTGATAGCACAATATTGAGGATGTGAGTCATTTAGCCATCATAGACAGAACTTTTTAATTTATTGAAGACATCAGGGTGTTTAAATGTATATGAACTGATTCCCCTTATCCAGTGCCTGTCCCATTTTAATATTTCTTGCACTATATATAGAGATCTGATGGCCTCTAGAGATGTCCCCTGCCTCGGTATATATTTCTGTAGTGAGAGATGTCCTCTGCTATGGGCATCCAAAAGGGGGAAGGCTGTTATGGAGTTACTATGCAAATACTGTGACACTGTTTGTTTATGGTGATACTGCATTGCCTTGTACTTCCTGTTTCCTGTTCTTACCTTTGACCTGGATGCAGTTCTGTATCCTAACATGATTCCTCACACACACACAGCTTGCAGTGTCTTTATTACTATACTTGAAACAAAGGCAACTGGGGGCACCTGCCCCCCCCCCCCCCACACACACACACACATACACACTTGCTCCCTCCATATAAACATAGTGGCTGGCCAGGGGATCATATTATGGCTTTTTCCCCTTGGAAACATTTCTGCAGACACCCCTGTCCTCTGCATTAATAACCCCATACAGACATGCTACCTGGAAAGTATGGAAGCCTGTGGGTTATCATGGTTACATAATATATCCAACTCTAAACTGCCTTCTTTGTTTGCATAAAAGCACCATAAAGGAAAAAGCAATAGATTGTTGTTAGAAGCAGTGTATCCAATTTCTAGCTCATAAATCAAGATGTAGATCACATAGAAGAATGAAAGTATAAAACAAGAAAATATTTGTTTACAAATGTGATAATCTGCATAATTTTCTCTTACGCATTTAATTCTTTCAGTACTTTGAACTCTACGTTTTCTAAAATGTTTCAGTTGATGTGAGAGAAGATAGTAGAGAGTTACTCATATCACAACATTTCCTATTTTGCAGCTCCTAAAATGTTACAGCTGTCCTGTCCATTCTTAAAACCCTTAAAATAAAGTGTAATGTATTTAACTTTCTCATGTTTGTATGTGGAATAACTTCCTGTTCTCATTTTCTACAGAACACTGTGTAAACACTTACAGCCTTATATTACAAGGGAGCATAATTATGAGACAAAATGACTGCACCATAAGGAACAAATAACATTTCTAAAGATTCCTATTCATTTAAAGGGGACTTTAAACCAACTGAATGCTAGAGAGGGAGGTCAATACTCCATTGCTTTGCAATACATTGGAGATCTTGCTTTCATTCCAGCAAAGGAGGTTTACTGCAAATATCGCAACATCCTGTGAGACTGATTAGAAAGACACAGGCAGAGGTGGAACAAGTTCCTTCCTGATATGGCTGTTATTATCTCTGTGCTTGGGGTAGATGAATAGGGTTGCTTTTTAATTACTTTTTTTAATTGACAGTGATAGGGATAAGGGGAGACAAACAGTTACAATATACCAATATACTGTATGTGTGTGTGTGTGT